>VYZM01011546.1:257140-268204 GCA_013398915.1 Dromas ardeola | reverse complement strand
TGCTACGAGGAGGTCGTGGCGCTGGAGCAGGCGGAGGACCGCATCGCCAAGCTGGAGGAGGAGAACGGCAGCCTGCGGGAGCTGGTGGAGGACATGCGGGCCGCCCTGCAGAGCAGCGACGCCCGCTGCCTGGCCCTGCAGGTGGGTGCGCGGCTCGGCGCCGGGCTGCGGGGCCCCCGCTGATCAAGTTATCCCCGATTAAAGCGTCTTTCAGGGAAGACGGTGCTCTCAGAAAATCCGGTGTTAATAACCTTTCTGGCCCCAGACCGATTTATAAAAGGAGTATGGCATAGAGCGAGGCTGCTCTTTCATCTCCGGCATCAACTTTTTAGCAAAGTCGGTTACATAGAGTCTTTAAGGAGAAATGTTTTATTTTCACCAGTGGGACGTTATGTCTATTTAAGGGATGGACTGAAAACCACCCTGCTAAAATTGTAGAAGACGTCGGTTTAACAAACCTAAATGTGTAACGCCACTTTTCCTATTGCACAGGCAGTCAGTCGGCTATCAACCAGTTATACACCATTGTGGGTTTTTTCCCAACATAAGAACAAACTTTTTGATTCTTACCTGCACCAGCACATTTAATGACTCAGCTATAAATGCCTGAGCTCCACCTCAGAAACATTAGAAGCGTGTTTTCTTCAGAGCGTGGCCATGCGAGGTCAGGGTCGGAGCCAGCTCTGCAAACGGGCTGATGAACAGTCTCTGGCTCCGGAGCAGAGCCCAGTTAACTCCGGGGCTGGTCTCTGTTTCTGCTGTATTGGCTCAAGCGAAACACACACATACTTAAGGGCAGTTAAATTACTCTGGCATGAAACAGCATAGAGCAGGCAAAGAGCCGCGGGGCTGGGCTCACCGGTCACCCTGGCTGGTCCAGTGAGGTTGGGTTGAATACTAACACAGCACCCACGGAACTGCTCCGTGCGTGACATTGGCATTAGCTGGCTGTCCAGCTTCGCAACGCCCGGCATGGCAGGTGGAAACCACATTTACCATTTTCATTTGAAAAGTGAAAGGAAGTCAGAAGCAAACACGAAATCCCCAGTCAAAGGCCCAGAAAGAGTCTGGAGGAGGACAAAGATTAGAGGTCCAGAGCACCACTAGCTTCTCCCTGTTCACTTCTGCTGAACACGACTTAAAAAACAAACTGGAAATATTTTTTTTCAGAATACTGCTTTGCCTTTTGGGGGCAGACTAAAGTAATGACATTAAACCTATACAGAAACTTGTGCAATAACCTCATTTTCCACTTTGATGAGTAGTTTTAAATTAAATGTATACATACGTATTTAAAAACTACTTTCCAGAGATTGTTTCCTTGTCTCTGTATTTTGCAAAGGTAAGTAGCTTATTAGTTGCTGATCAACTATATGCCATTAAAAAAACCCCAACAAAACATAATTCAGACATTTTCAGTCTTGATATGTCAGTTGCTTTAAAAAACCTAAATTTCTCCCTGCTTTCTGTTATAGGTAGGACTGCGGAAAAGCCATGCTAACCATAAGGAAGAGGGGACCTGTTTTATAGGGACTAACAGACAGTTAACACAGAACCACTCCCAGACCAAGTGCCTCCAAAGCATCCTGAAGGAAGTGGAACTCATCCGGAGCTCCAGGGATGGGCAAATTGAAGAAGCAATTAGGTTCAGTCAGGAGTTGGAAAGAGAGCTGAAGAGCTCTCAGGAGGCTCTGGTCAATCTGGAAGACTGCAACCGTAACCTGAAGAGGGAACAAGCAGAAATGAGGAAGAAGGTTGAAGAGGCGAGACACGCCGTCCTTAACAGTCTCGGCAAAGTGAAGGAGCTAGAGGTGAAAGCTAACGAAGTGCCCCATCTGCAAGTTTACATTCAGCAGCTAGAATCGGAACTGCAGCGCTACAGGTAAGTTCAAGTCCCACAAAAAATGCCTATAAAATCACGGTATTGGAACACAAGTTAGCTTGACAATCACTGGTGGTAGCTTATTAAATGTCTCCGAATACATGTTCTAAAATATAGACAGAGGGAAATCAGGAGCTACTTATCAATTTTCTTGGTAGGGATCCATAACGGAACCGGGCGCATTCAGCAGAGGGTAGGGCAAAATAAGGATGCTGATCTACAGAGAGCTGAAGTCACTCCTCAGACACACAGCAATAGGACGCAATGTAGCAATACTTCAAGAAAGCCTCAAAAGAAATTGCTGACAATCCTTCAGCATCCATTGGCAACACGCTTATTTTTTCACCTTAACTATTATCAATTCAGACATTTCCCGCTAGTTAAGTCACACACATAAAGCCAGCTGTCATCAGATGGCTGATACTCCATTTCTTATGAAAGCTGCTCAACTTGTCATACAAACTGGAGAAAAACACACAAGGCCAACTTCTGGCCAGCAGTCTTAAACTCTGCTGTGACTTTATCACTTCTTCACTGTCAGAATATGTCATGCTCCAGAAAAGAGAAGTTAAAACACTTCCCTAAAACCACAGCAATATAGCGTGAGTCTCAAACAAAACAAATACGTCATTCAACTAAACCTCTCTTTTGTAATAGCATAAATAAATATGTTTCCAAAACCCAGAAAGCTGGTCACAAATTTAATAGCTCGCTGCTTTTGTTGCTTTTTAGCTCAGACAAAACTTGGACTCATTGATGGTTACTAAGTGCCAGGCAATTTGTTTCAAACTGACCTATGGAATGAACTGTTGTTTATATTTTTACTGACCCAAAGGAAAGCTAATATTTAATATTTTTTCCTAACTGTACTAAAACTAGTATTTTAATATATTGTCTATTCTGAACTCCGAGTCTCTTCCTAAACTTATACTTCCTCTGCTTATAAGAAGAATTCATAGGGAGTTATTTGTAGCATCATAGCCATTGTACTGGTTTATGAAGGGAGGAAATTCTAAAAATAATCATTTTATCCGGTGTCTTTCTGTAAGCATTGTGTATGTTAATACCTGTGCGGTTGCAGAAGATAAAAGCATTTATTTAAACATCTATAGGATTTTAAAAACACTGTGAGGGCACATGGTGTCTAAGGTGGTTGTCATTTACAGGGAGATCTGGGTGAATCATACAGCTCTTAGTTCCGAGATAGATCACTTGATAGATCTAGTCTGTCAAGTTCTCCCTGGCATAAGCACCAAAGACTTAAGTTCTCGTCCTGCAGAATTGCTTTTCCAAACTATGATGAAGCATAAAAACCCCCACCTTTAAGCAGGTAGAGATGAACTAGTTAAAGACAATAAGAAATGTCAACTGGGCCTTACAGAGCAGGAATTTTTAGGGGTTACATCAAAACAAATAGCGTGAGTTTAAAAATGTAAATTATATGTTCTGTGTAAAATAATCTTTATCTGTAATATTTTAAAATTCCATGCTAATTTAAAGTGAGTGTAAAGCTCAGGAATGGTGCTGGACTGACCACTTGGAAACTACACCCCATTTTTAGCCCCGTGGCACATTTAGCAGGGTCCAGGCCAGCTTCTACACGCAGGAGCCTTTAGTGGGTCTTAATTCTCTGTTAGCCATGAAGTACTTCCATCTCCCTGTCCGTGCAATACGCCTCTTGGCTTAAACAGCTTACCAGCAGAGCCGCTTAACGATGATTGGGACCTGCATGCCTGTGGTCATATTCCACAGCTCCACAGTATATGGAATACCGTAATTCCACATATTCCACAGTGTGGCACGGAGATGCCCAAACTGGCAGAAAGCAGGTAAGTTATGCAGCGCAGAGCTCTGTGTTACCACGATGAAAGAGCTTAGCATGGGCACGGCTATCTCTGCCCTACGCAGCCATGGGCATCACAGCTTGTCCCACTCACTCACTCTACTTGCTTACACGTGTGCTACAGATGGCAGCAATTCCTTCTGCTCATAAAGAATTGTCTTCTCCTGTTGTGCAGAAGCCCAAAACCCATGGGCATAGTTTGGGTGAGGCGCTAGGAAGTACATATTGAGGGAAGGATGAGTTGGCCAAAGCGTAGAGCTGGAGAGACAGCTGCTATATCCCGCAGGTTTCTCAGTCAATTGGCAAGTGTATTACTTGTAACGTTATTTAAGTCTATGTGTTTAAGTTAGTACTCCAGTGAGCAGTTTTCTCCATTTCCAAGTACCACAAAAAGTTTGTAAGCATGTAAGGAGGATCGAGGGTTGGCAAGAATTAATGCTGCAAGGTAGCAGTGGAAAGAAATGGGTGGGGATTCGGGTCTGCTGTAGAAAGCATTTAAGGTTGCAGATTTGTCTCCTGAGAATTCACCTTAACTGGCTTGGTATGGCCACTGTTTTACTTCAGCCAAAGTCGAATTGCTTCCAGAGAGGATCATGTTCAAGCATGAGATTGCTCTATGAGTTTTTCATGCTGCTCCTATTTATGCTTTTGCATTTCTAAAGTAGAGAAGAAAATGCTTTCTTCTTTCAGGTTCAGATTTTCAAAGCTCTTTAAGCATCTAAATCCCACTTCTAGACCTTCCTCTTACACCAACTTGCTCTCAGTTAGGCTTGGAATCACAACAATGACTTTAAATTATAATCCCCAACTCAGGAAACAACAGAGTTTGCATCTATTCAGGAAAGCACTGAAGTACTTGCAAGTGATTAAATGTTTTCCTGAATTGGGGTATCGAATTACAGTTGCCTTTTCTGCCCACAGATTCATATTCCTACAAATGTAATGCAAAATGTTGCTATCGACATCTCTGGTAAATGTTTGCCAACTGAAGTTTGTATGACTTAAACATGAACTTTTCTGGGTACACAGGTTCCCGTATCAGGGTTGGAAACGTCCCTGTCACGTTATTAGGCTCTGAAGCCAACCTAGTTGACCGAATAGTTTATAGATACTTCTTGGCTGAAGGTGCAGGCCCTGTTCTTCCTACACTGGATGAATGTCCAAGGTTTTGGTTCCCTGTTTTCTCCATCATTAGAAATTTGTACTATTGTTTATTTTTTAATCCCTGTCAATTTAATGAGTCAGCTCAGATACCTTACAGGTAAATGTCAAGAAATTCCTCACTTAAAAGCATGAGTTAAATTCGTTACAGAGGAAAAAGAAGCGTCACAAGAAATGGTATGCCTTATCAGTGCTATTATGTCAAAAACGTGTAACTCACAACGTCCGTATACAGAAGAGTTTAGGAAGTCATGCAAGCAGCGCTGCCCAGAGTGTTACTCTCATTTTGTACTGGTGCACTTGATTTCATTTTCCCAGGTACAGGACCTTTCATTTGTTATTACTGAAGCTCAGCTTCTTGATTTTTGGACTACTCTTCCAGTTTCTCCAAATGATATTGGGACTAACCTCCAAATTGCTGTTAGTCCCTCCCAGCTAGGTGTCAACTGCACATTTATAATTTCTCTTTCAAAAGCTGGCAGTCTAAATGAACATGCTGGCTAGGTCCCAGGGCAGATTCTGGTCACCTCCGCTTGATATACTTTCTTTATCTCAGAGAAAAATCATTAACAGCTATTCCCAAAACATCTTTTTCAGTAAGTTTTGCTCCAGCTCAAGGTGACACCATCCATACATTCTAATATAGTCCTATGATTTATAAATTTTATTTATAAGAATGCCACATATAAAAACGTTACTACAATAAAAATGTCACATCTACTGCTTCTCTTTATCTATTCAGCCATTTTCCCTGTCAGAGAAGGAAATTAAATTGGTTTGACGTGAATTGTTCTTGCCAAATATAAGTTGGCTCTGTTTTCTATACTACATTGTAGGTGGCTTAGAAATTGATTACCTAATAAAGTTTACAGATTTTTTTTCTCTTGAATAGCATTGGAGGGAATAACAGAATTTAACAACCTTTTTTTGATCCCAGCGTAACAAATACAAAGAAAGGTCATTTGGAATTGAAATAGACTTCATAATGGAGATATTCACAGAGGTTTTATGTTGCTGTGTTAGCCAGCAGCACAGTAATTACATAGGTCAGTGGAAGGGGTCATAAAATACCAAACATGCTTCCCGTATACATGGTCTGTCTCCCAAATTACTTAATTATCCATCAGCATTTATATGTGTTAATGAGTAGAAATCCTTTTTACATGGAATGCAGAGAGGCTTGTTTCATCCCCTCATAGTCTCCTGTAAATATGAAAGGGGAGGCCTCTAGCATAATTTCCCCCATTTGTTTATTTCATAAAGTCACCAGTGTTAATTTTTCTAAAAAAGTTATGCTTTAGGTTATCCTCTATCAGAAGTAGTGCAATTTTTCTTTTCTTCTAGGAGGCAATGTCCGGATCTTTTCAATAATTTCTCAGGTTATCATTTACTCCGCAAAATAGAACAAGATGGACCAAGCAGATCCAAATCAATAATCCAAGAACAGGAGAGGAACATGGAAATATTCCTAAGCGATAGAGAGTCAGCTCCGTTAGGTGAGGAAACAAAAGCCCTAGGAAGGAAACACTACTGCACAAAGGGAGGTGTATATAGTAGGCTATTTCCAATCTGAATGATAATGCATATTTTAGATTTAGGCACCCTAGAACTGTTCTTCTATTTAAAAAACTAGACATTTTTAAATAAAGAAAATCTGGACAACTTTCTACTTGCCTGGTGTCATCAATATCAACTACTTGCTGGTTGTAAGGTGAAGTGCAGCTTGGCAATTTGCTTCAGATGGCACAAAACGTGAATGGAGGCTGTGGGCGTATGTGTGGTAGAGTAACCAAAGAGTGGCTAGAACTGCAGAGAGTTCTCGGAGGAGAGCAACAAGGGGCAGGGAGCAGTGACTGGCGGCACTCAGTAAGAACGGTGACAGTCAAGGAACTGAGCTCACGGGGGGTAAAACAAAATGTTACTTCGCAGAGCCTCATCTGCAAGAGCACTCAACCAGATTGTTCTGCATGAACAATGTCATCTCATTTTCTAATTCTGCTCGTACCTCATATTTTCTTCTGCTTAAGACTGTAAGAAGTTATATATTACATAGGAGTCTGGCAAAAAAATCAGAACTTTTAAGTTTTTCAAGAAGTTAGTAACAGGTATGTTCCCATCATCTGAATCTTAGACTACTTGCATGTCTCTAGTCATAGAAGAATCATGAGCTAAGCAAGCAAATCAGATTACTACTCATTTGAAACACTTTAAAGGAATGTTTTGATTTCACAAAAAGGGATAATGGAAGTTACTATTACGGCAGAAGATATATGGTAGAAGTCTGTACAGAGCAATTCAAATACGTTAAGTTGACATTGAAGAAAACGTATAGCATCTCTTTCTATGGAAGGGCTAGTTGTATTTCAAATGCAAGAAGATTCTTTCGATTCTTTTTAACATTACTAATACTTGCTTCTCATAATAATAGCAAAACCTTTACTTCAAATCCATTCAAATTAGCGCAAGTGCAGTTATCCTCAAGGAAGCTTGTACTTAGGTGCTAATTCCGATGTTGGCAATGTAGCCAGTTCTCTGGCCTTTTTCAGTGCTGGGCTCTTAGTTACACAGCGTTTATTCTCGGGAGCCTTTCCCCGGTCTCTCCCTAAATCCTCCTTTTCATCTGGCTTGCCTTATTTGCTGTGTTGGGAGTAAATCACTGTGAGCACAATGGCAATGCCACACATGTAGACGCTGCCCATTCACCGGGATGGACGTGCTTTCGCCCTGTCCCAGGCTTCCTCCCGCAGCTCCGAGCAGGCACCGTTTGCCCAACTCGCTGTAGCTGTCACTTAGCAGCCCCCGTCACACATCACTTCCCGGGGACGGAGAGATTAAAGCGTACTACGAGCCCTGCACTAGTCAGCAGTAACAAAAAAGGTAATTCAAGCCAAAGGAGTTAGTTTTGTCATCTCATATGCAGTATCTGACACATGCAGCTGCCTTTCTAAAGCTGTCTCTTGCCCTTCTGTGCCTCATTTGAATCATTCCAACCCCTCCCATAACAGAGAGATTATTTTTTTCCCCAGAAGATGTGCAGGCAGTGTTTCTGCAGCTAGTCTCCCTTGAACTGGTGCCTGGAAATTCTGCCAGCAGCTTGGTGGAGCCCCACAGTGCACCTCCCTCCTTCATCTGCCCTGGCAAGCTGCATCACACCTTTCTGCCTTTATAGACTTGCCCCAAGCAAATGGACACCTTTTACTGCCCAAACTATCTAGGTGATACAACATACTATCTGTCTTTTCTTATGCCAACAAAAATCAAAGATTAGTTTCATACACGAAGATAACTTTAAATTAAAGAAAAAACCTACTCCCCTTTCAAATCATTTCATAAGCCTGGACTCCCTCTCAGAGGCTACACCACTTTGAAAGCACACCCACCAGAGCAAAATCACTTTCTTAGTTGGACTCGATGATCTTAAAGGTCCTTCCCAATCTAGACAATTCTATGATTTTCGCTGTCATTGCAAGAACCAAAATCAAACAGGAATGGTCCTAGTTCGTGAATAGCCCTCAGTTCCAACCCGATTCCTCCTGATTACCTGGGTGAGCTCCTGTACAGCACCTTTCTGTATCAAATATTAGCAGGATGTCACTTTCTGCCATAAAGGCTTCCTAGGTACCTTCTGGTGGGCCTAGCTCACCGGTGATAGGACATCACTGTCTGTACTGCAGTTGTGCTTGATTTACAGACCTTAGAACTGCATTAATCTTGATATCATCCATCTGACAGATCCTGACACTTCAGATCCCACTGCATGCAGACACAAGCACAGCAAACTCCATGCATTGGGGTTTATCCGCTTGACAAGACTGGGGTCTATGCATCTCTCTCGACCTAAAAGCCAACTAACATCAGTGTAGGAAAGCTGCATAAAAAGAACCATTATTTATCACCAAGAAAAACGCATCTGTAAGCCAAGCGTTTGTAGCCTCCTGTCACAAAGTGTTACAGCTCGTTACGCACCTCACTGGGGACCCAGGAGGACAGTTGCGTGTTGCCTACAGTCACGCACTTGACCTCTCAGTTGTTTCTTAAGCAAAGCCGACAAGGTTGTAGCCACTTCCATGTCAAAGGAGCACCTGCAGGAAAGGAAGCTTGCCAGAGCGCTCCAGTTTTTCCCCACCTGGCTAAAAGGTCTCTGTGTGACCAGGTCCCACCGCACCGCTCTCTGCTCCTGTGATCAGACCTGTTGAATTCATCAGGAGCATTCCTTTGCTTATAGGAGTAACGAGACCATAACCGGGCAATAAATCTTTTACTGAATGGAAATCTGCCAAACCTCCCTAATAGATGCGTTGAAGAGCCAGCAGTATTTTAAAAATGTACTTTTTCTGCAGGTTAGTTTTGTAAGACAAAGTAGTAATATATAACCTCAAAGTGTAACCTGTGGCTTAAACTCAGGGCTTCTACGTTTACTTCCCTGGATATCAAAGATACTGACAAAAATTTGAAGTAAAACCACCAGTGGCAAGGTCCTGAGAGGACCAGAGCATTGACAAGTGCTTCAGTCAGGCACTTAAACACACATTTAGTATAAAGTACCCAACAACTCCGCTGAGCCTCTCCAGAGACAGAATTAAAACAAACCAACCAACCGCATCTCAAGTGGGTTTAGCACGTGTCATTTTTGCTGTCAATTCACAGAAGTCACTTTGAAAATAAAACACTGCTGATCATCTGCATTCATGCACAAGCAAAGAATTCTGCATTCTTTTAAGCTTCTTATTCTGCTGGAAGATTAAAAAGGGAAGAAATTTTATTTTTTCTTCATAAAACTTGAAAATTACTTCATGAAAATGAGGAGAGGAATTCTACTAAAGCAAAAAGAAGCAATTATTTACTCTTTGCTCCTCATCTCACTTTCCTTCAGGATACAAAATAGACAAGCTAGTTTGTAAGACAGATGCTGACAACCCAAGTTTTCAGATTAATTTGTTTTGCTAAAATAGTCTGCTCTCAGAATATGGAAGGATTAATGATCTGCAGGGCAGGAGGCCTTATCTTTTGAATACATCCTCAAACCAACAACAATATGGCAAGAGAAGTAAAATCACCCTAGAATAGTTCAAGGGAAACTTTGTGTATGTTATGCTTAAAAAACCAAACTCAACAAAAAAGCCTTTTTCATTTATGCACCAGAAAAAAAAGCACGGAATCATGAAATGTGGAAATGCTAGAGCGACCAACCCACTCAAACCTGTCCTTTGATTTGCAAGAAATATGCTCTGTTTCAGCAGCTTTCCTCAACCAGTTGCTGGTTAGAGTTAGCCATCCAGAGAAAGAAATGAATCTAGCCTTTCAATAGACGCACAGGCAACCATTCTATGTCATCGTTAACTTAAATTCTCAAAAAGCTCCTCTATGTAATATAAATATTAAATTACCTGGAGACCTGGGGAAGTATCTAGAAAGTAAAATTAGTTGACTCCATGACTTCACTGGGAGCTTGCCATAATGCAGACCCACAGCCAAACTGAGTTCTCAAAGCCCATCCCTGGGATAGCACAGGCGAGATCCAAAGACTTGAAATACCATCACGTTACTTAGGAGACTGCCAGGGACACTGGCATAGAGGTAGATATTCAATCTGTATTTAAAACTGCCTAGACTCCAAGCAGGTTGGGAGGTGAGGTAAAAAACCTCACTGATGTTAGGAAATACAATATAAGCAATTTCTGTATTTTCAGTGACATGAGACAGTCAAATATTTGCTGCAGTTTGTTCTGTTTACCCGTCTTCTAACCGTAGTCAGAATTCCCATGGAATCACTGGCCACGTTTATTAGTACTGTTCTCTTCCCTTCGTTCTCCAGCACATTTTTTCAACTTTATCAGCATCTTGGCTGCCTGCTTAGCAGAACGATTAAAATCCAGACTGATACTTGCCCCCCTAGTGCTTGGCTTGGGGTATTCTCTTTGTGATACTCAGCGTTATTTTTCTCTATTTGCCAGATTTGCCTGGCAATCTGAATCTCAAGTATTCAGAACTGTAGCCCCTGAAATAAACTTCAGAAAAACGGCACTCACAACCTAAGAAAACGCTGCCCTCAAACTAGGAAAAAAGCTAGAAAAGAATGCCCTGCACTGCAAGTAAAACTTTGATTAAACATTCTCTGCATCTGATCTTAAAGCTTCACATTCTGAAGCTTTGAGTTTCCCAAACTGGAAACTCAGAG
>VYZM01011546.1:235897-257090 GCA_013398915.1 Dromas ardeola | reverse complement strand
AGGAGGGGGGAGAAGAAGGGCAGGAGGATCAGCTGGTCAAAGTATTTGCTTCAGTCCATCATAAAGAGGAGATTTTTCCACAATTCCAGATGTTAAACCTGTCTGTGTGCTCAAGTCAAGCATCCTGAAAGTTGTAAGATATATCAAGAGGCTGGCTTTAGTTGTTAGTTACAGAGATAATTCTTTATCTATGAAAAAAGGAACTTTTATACATTTTTATAGCTTTTGATAATGCCCATCTGAAAATCTGACAAATTCTGATAAAAATGAATATATACGTGTCCTTAAAGGATCACAAAGTTGCAGCTCAAAGACTGAAAACATAAAGCATGGAATAAAGCTTGACCATTATTGCAGGTCTCTGTATCACAGGATGCTGATGTATTCTGTTCGCCGATGCCATTTCACATAGGAATATACCTCAGGAAAAGAAAAAAAAGTGGCTGGAAAATAAATGTCAAACACACGCTTTGAGCATGACGCATCTGTAGAATTTTACTTCTCTATAACAAGTAACTTCAGCCTTCACAGCATCATTCTTAAAACCACTTGAAAAATAAGGTGTAGAGGCTGTGACTGACGGTGTGTTGCAGTCCCTCCTTGTTTGTGGAAAAAAATGTTCTCTGAAGGGTGCCTGAGCTTCAAGCGCTAATTGCCATCACATCACACACCATCCATTTCAAGAAAAGAGGTGCCAAGTGTTAGGAATCAGATTACAGTGGAAAGACCCCAAACCTTTCAGTAAATCTACAGAATAAAATCAGGCCCTGTGCTTTGTTTTGTGAAGAGTCACTTTTCACAGCAGAATTGTTTCAGGGAAGGTTCGCGATGTCACATTAATCATAACATTGAAAAATCTGGTATTCACAGCACATCTGCTCTGCTTTTATTCGCTGTACTTGACCCCATCACGTGTCCTTGGCATTAGTTCACCTAACATAAAAGTCTCTGGAACTGCACGTGGTGAGGTCGGCCAAGTCTAAAGCAGAACGTTGTCAGGTTTAAGCTGAGCTCTGACTATAGTATTTTCACACTCCTGGAGCCAATAGGTCTCAGTAGCACTCTGCTTAGCAGAAAATGACACAAAACAGAAAAATGAGCCATCAAAGCAAAGCCAATGCTTATGAAAACTGTAGAAAAGTAGGTTATGCTATCCATTTCTGCCTCAGCAGATATCCAAAGGTGGGATTGCCAACAGCATATATGCAGCTGGGGGTACAGCTGTATTTTGTTGTCAAGGTGCCGACTCCCAGGGAGCCTGCTCTGGAGCTGAGGGCAGCGTCGCCGCGCCAGCAGGGCATCCCAGCATCCCACATCGGAGTTCCACAGCGCTGCACAATTGGAATTAATTCAACTGATTTTACACTGCGCAACATAGGCATACCCTTAACAGCACAGGTCTCAGAGATATTCTCTAGTGCAGAACAAAGGGACATCAAGGGGGCTGCTTACAGTGATTTAATTTGGTGGCCTGACAGAACTGGCATGAATGAGGTAAACAGATGGACCACTCTCACCTACAGCGACCGCTCTGATTTAATTTAGACCCACGCAAAGTACCCAGTCTGAATAGTTCATCCTCCAAAAACATAGTCTGGAAACAGTTTAGTTGTATATTTAGGTTACATCAAGCAAGATCTCACACAGACGAAAAGAAAAGGAAAAGCAGAAAAATGGTGGTCTTTTATTTGGATGTTTTCTTGCTGGAGTATTTTGATTTTTCCTATCTGAATAACATTAAATCAGTGTAGCTAAATCAAATGCCAATGTACCATTTTGAGACATTAAAAAAAAAAAAAAAAAAAATTAAATATTTAATTTCATGTTGAAGAGGCAGTTTCCTTAGATGCAGAACATTTTTTTACTCGGATTCCTAATTCAACCAACCAAAAAACCCACCAGAAAATATGTGAACAGTTTAAGTAAAAGTGACAAGAGAGGCTGGTCTTTAGTCTGAGAGATCTGTGTTTTCATTAATGAATGGATATAGCTCTGCTTAATTTCCAATGCTATCCACAGTCCCCAGGGACAATTCCTTTAGCAGAGAGAAAAAGAATAAGAAAACCAAAAATAAGGCGGCTCTTAGCTGAAATTGTCAGGCTGGGTATCTCTGTACTGCCGGAGCCCTGGCTGGGAGGTGATGGGTTTGCAGGAGGAGTCATCTTCTGGCTGGGAAATATGACCAGCACTGGCAGAACATTCCCAGGTGAATGCACCAACTTTGAATGAAAGACCTTTCAGTGTAGCCAGGGGGTTGATATCTTTCAGAAAAGTTATGATTAATCTCTCTGCAGAAGAGTTATATACTGGGTCTATTCTTGTGCTGTCAGTCTAACACTTGCTACTTTTTGTCCCTTGTTAAAACAAAAGGTCTTTGTAGTATGATGGCCTTCCTGCTCTTTGTGTGGTGTTTTCTTCTGTTCGCTCTCTTCTGTTGTTACCAACCTGCTTTGCTTTCTTTGGTTTGGGTTTTTTTGTTCATCGTGATTTACAGTTTCTGAATGATGCTTCAAATGCATTTAAAAAACAGGAAACTTTAAAAAGTAAATAAATTTAATGCTTTTTTGTAAATACTATGCAGTATATATGAATTAAGCTCTGAATTCACATCAAATAATCATGATTAAAGATCTAAAATCCTGAGAGTTTTGAGGTGTTTAGATCTGTACTTTACGTAAACCAGAGAAACTGCCAATCCCTAAGGTATGGCACTTGGGAGGTACTAAAAGTCATTTCTACTGAAATTGCAGTTCTCCAACCTGATCGGTTCAGGCTCTGCTTCTGCAAACAGCACTGAGAAGTCTTTTCTTCTAGTTAGGAGACAGACTACTTGTAATCTGAATTGCCTCTTTATTAAATGATGTTGTTCTTAGAATAGAGGATTATTAATGCTGGAGAGGTAGCAAATATTTCTTCCTCTTCCAAGCAAAGTGCACTTTCCCGTGGCAGACTCCCATGGACCAGCTAAACTAATGGGGTTCTGTTTTGCGAAGGAGCGTGACGCACAGTACAGGAGTCAGTGGGAAGTAAATGATGCTTTGCTGCCTCATGTATTCAAGTCAAAACTTTAATTCTATTAATCTGCATATACCTGTCTATATACAGAAAACAAACAGAAAACAACCCCTAAACAATGCACTGATTCCACAGGTAGAGCCCACAAAAGACACCCCAAGCCCTCCAGTTTACCTCGTCAGTGCCTGGAAGGCAGAGCTGAACCAGCAATTCCTTCCCTTCCCGGGGCTCTATAAAGAAAGAAAAGGCCACGGTGAACAGGCGCGGGGAAAGAAAGAGCAGTTCTGCTCATTACCGTGAAAAAGGAGCTGTCAAAGTGTCACCTTCTTTCATCCTTCCTCCCTCGCCAGCCTTTTTTTGACCCAGGGAATGGAAGCTTAAATCAAAGTCAGAATGAATGATGAAACCATATAGTTCGTACAAAACAAAACAAGAGGCTGTTGAGAGCGGTAAAAAGGGGGCCCAGCCAAAGGCAGCAGACAACACCCAGCTGTTGGTTTCCTTGATTTCATAACGGGAGAGGCTGGTGCTTGAACAGCCATGGTGGGAAGTGACACCCCCTTCCTTTTACATCCATAAACACAGCCTGGAAGGATCCTGCATGCATAACATGAACTGGAATGTGTGGATATTGATCTTTGGTCAAAGAGAAAAGGATTAGTAGGATGAGCAGTGTAACGAAGAGCTCAAATATCATCACTCAGGCTTCAGAAAGGGTCCGAGTACTGGTTCAAAATAAAGTTTTAATACCGTCAACAAGAATGGCTAATTTTCATTAGGTTCTGTGTTGGAAGGAGAATGATTTAACAGCTCACAATAGGCATGATGAATGTGAACTGGGAGAGCTGTTGAAATACGGAAAGAAAATCATGTACGGTATTGTTTTTAAAAGCAGGCTTATGAATTATCCATCAATTCAACATGCGGAGGCCTGAGTTCACTTTCGGGTGTTTATTATTTTTGGTGAAGTTAAGCAAACCAATGCTTTTGAGTGTTTGTTTTGTGCTTTAACCAACCCTAAAATAAAGCACCTTTTCAAAGACAAAACTCCCCCCCAGGACCCTGGGAACATAGGCGTCTTTGCCATGCTTACAAAAATGCTAGACTTTTTTTCATCACTTTATAAATGGAACTGTAAAACCATGATGTGGCCCAGAATATAAATACAAAGTGCCAGGTCAGAGGTGACCTGGCTATAAAACAGGTGTAAAAACAGTTTGTGTCTTAGATTGCGTATTCTTAAATTTAAAGGGCTTTTTTTCCCCGCTCAATTAAACAAATGCATGCCATATACATCATTAATGTACTTAGTGGAGGATATGCATTATAGATTTTATATCTTAAAAATATGAATTTGTGTTAAAAGACAGAGCACCCTGTCATGCATTAAAAATCATGATATCTCAAAATGTTTCTATCCCATTAAAAACACTGCAGAAGACACTATAGTTCAGAGGAGAGTCTGAATTAATCTCTGGAATTAAAAGCAGTAAAGTTCCACCTCAGTAATTTGATTCACGTCTCAACTAAAAGTGCATTTGAATGACAAAGCTTGGATTCAGATCAGAATACTCACTGTCTGAGGGGCAGCTGGGTATGTGACTTCAGTTTAATTCTAACCATGACTGGTTGTCTGCCGTGGCCAGTACTCAAAAACGTGTTTTATTCGGAGAAATATGTTTTATATCACATGGTAAAGAAAGCTACAATATTGTGGTTGTCATTTGATTTCTAGAGAAAATAATAATGAAAATAAAAACTAATAAATTATTTAATTATCCAAGGTGTTAAAAACAAGGATCAGCTGTGAAGACTTGCAGCATGATCTTAGGATACCGAGAGACTGAATGATGGCAGGTGAGCAAAGATGATCTTTCAACAAAGATGATTGAGGGATTGGAGCATCTCCCTTAGGAGGAAAGGCTGAGAGAGCTGGGACTCTCTAGCCTGGAGAAGAGAAGGCTGAGGGGAGACCTTATGAATGTTTACAAGTATCTAAAGGGTGGGTTGAAGGAGGATGGAGCCAGGCTCTTTTCAGTGGTTCCCAGTAACAGGGCGAGGGGTAACGGCCACAAGCTGGAACATGGGAAGTTCCGATCGAATATGAGGAAAAACTTCTTTACGGTGAGGGTGCCAGAGCACTGGGACAGGCTGCCCAGGGAGAGTGTGGAGTCCCCTTCTCTGGAGACTTTCAAGACCCGCCTGGATGCCGTCCTGAGGGATGTGCTCTGGGCAATCCTGCTGTAGCAGGGGAGTTGGACTAGATGATCTCTAGAGGTCCCTTCCAACTCTGAAATTCCGTGATTTCGTGATACTTACTGTGTGAATGAAAACTGATGCACTTTGGGGGGCAGGGGGAGAAAAACCAACCCAAAAACCAGTTCCAGCTTCAGTGGAACAGATACAGTGCTGGATTCTGAGTTTACTATAACTGCTCAGGGATTATATCTTTGAGCTTTATAACTCTAGGAATGTATCTGTTCAGATGCTGAGTTGCAGTGAGAAAAGCAAACATAATAGTAAAATGTATGAGGAAAGGAATAGAGAACAAGACAAAGAAAATAATTATGCACGTTCACAAAACGCCTGTATTGGAAAAAGGGAATTGTGATACTTCCACCTAAAACAGAATAAAACTGGAAAAGGCATAGAAGAGGCAACAAGCGTGGAAAAAAAGGCATGGAAACTACTTTAGCCACTTGCAGAAATGGAAAAGAGATTGCTGAGGAAAGATACAAAAAAGGTCTATAAAGTTTTCATCAAGATCAAGAAGATGAATAGGGAAGAATTGTTCGGTCTCTTCCAATGCAAGAACCGTGAGTCATCACATGAAAGCAGCAGGCAGGTTCAAAGGAGACAAAAAAAAGTGGCTCTCACACAGCAGGTAAAGCAAGCTGTGGAGTACCTTCCTGCAAGGTGCTTAGCTTGATGAGAGGTTACATGGATTAAGAAAGCAACTAAAATACCGATTTAACCTTAACCAACCAACCAAACCTTAGCAGGTATTAAACAGAAAGGTGACATCTCTACCTGAGTCACCAAGCAAATCTACACACATACTGCAGCAAAAGGCCAGGGAAGGACTAAGGGTGCAATAAGGTACATGAGTATCAGGGGAAATGGATGTGTAAGTATTCTCTTTGAACTTTTAACATACATAAAATGACAAAATATAGTTTGATACTAGGAGTGTCTGTAACATCACCCTGTCTTCATCTGCAAGAATCCTAGGTTATTGCTCCAAGAATGAAGCTTCCCTCGCACACCTACAAGTGAGGAGGACCCATGCTCAAAGCTTAGCCCTGACTTGGACTTAAGACCGTGGCTTTGGAAGAATCATTGACATTTTCCCTTCACATCAGTTTCCCCATCTAAAAAGTTAACATTGTAATGACCACAAAAGTAGGCAGCTATTACCCACCTTAGTTAATGGCTCTACAGTTACCTTTAAGATAGGAAAAGATGAACGACAAGCTTACAGATGCTGTTTAATTCTTTGTGCATCTAAAGGAGAGGTGGCGAAGTGCTGTTGCTGCAGAATATCCCCGATACCTGGATATTACCAGGATTTAAAATGGATGAACTATTACTCGGCAAGAATTTCTGAATTATACTGATAAATTTTGGAAAATCTCTGAACCCTCTATTTCAGTGTGGGCGCCAAACTCTGACTCTCAGCTTTAGATGCAACTTTCCCCTGTTAACAACCTACCACAGGATTTCTTGCACACTCCTCAAGCATTTGCTTGTGGGCCATGATGAGTAGGATAAGGAATTAGATAGCTGAAGAGTCCAACCAAAATCTAGTATGACAAAACCCTGCACAAGTCCCTGCCTTTAGGTCATGATTTCACATTGGAGAGACCAGTTAACAGATGCCTATTGTCCCATCTCAAATCACTTAATTCGTTTCCATTCAAACCACAGAAGTTCCCCGCTGAGCTGGAAACCAGCACACACCATTCCATGTAGATGTCAGGTTTTGTGTAAGAGACAGCCGTACCAATATTGCAGAGATCCTTTTTATCCCATCATGCCTACAGCAAAATTTAATCTGAAAAGCTAGGCTTAGAGTTTCTGACATGCTGGCACAGCAAATATTTTCCTACATAATTGAAAAAGATCATTTGTAGGAGTGTTGGCCCAGTGGTTACCAGCACGGGCTGAGATCTGGGGACAAGCAGAGCAGTTTCAAAATACTGTGTGTTTATCAGAAATAGAGTATGTACTTTAACGTTTACCTTTATTTGGCCTTTGTGCTGTTTGCAGCTGTCACGGACACATGCTGGTATTCCTCTGTTTACATTTTCTCACCTCACTCCAAGTTGCTTGGTATGTGCAGACATATGCAATATTAAAGATGCCGTTTGATAATTTAGAGGGCTGTGTGATACCTTACCGTCAGCGTGCATACCCAACGGCATCACCCCTATCCACCCATAAACGCATGTCCAACTTGGTTTCTCACACTCTGTCGGGGCTGCCAGAGAGAGAAAATGGTGTTCTATAACCCTGGAAAGAGGGATTTTTCTCATTTCTGGTCCAGGTAGAATGACAACATTGTATCTCACTGAAAAGAGGAATGAAGACGTTCTAAAAACTTATTAATGGGGAATCCTCTTTTCCTTTAAAACCCCTACAAGGTACAGCCTGACTGTACAATGGAAGAGATCAGACTGAGATGGCTGGCTGTAGAACAGAAAGCTTAAGTAGATTACATGATACAAATAATTAAGTATATGGCACACATTCAGCCTACTTGCATTAGTCAGTATTCACGAGCGAAGCAGTCATTCCCAACTAAGACCAACAGCATTGCTTTGAAGTACGATGGATTTCATTTTAAATAGTACTGCTGGTCCCGTAGCGGTAGGCTTCCATTAATAAATATACTACAACCAAACTGTACTGGTAGACTTATTTCAACCATTGTAATAATTCATGTCACCAGAATAATAACTGTCCTGTTTTAAATAGTAAGATGAGAAAGTAACTTTGTCTAATAGATGTTGTTACTTTGTTCTGTGCAAATATGGCCAAAGACTTAAGTATATTTTGAACTCTGACAGTGAAGTTATTTCAGAAGTCCATTATTACAGAGGTTACTGTATACTTGCCAGAACTGAAAATATAAAATACAGGCTGTATCCTGAATATTTTAGTCCTAGAGAAATGTATATGCGACAAAGGAGCATGATGAAATTACCTGTTTAGATTATTAAGAAAAATCTAATTTAAAATCACATAATTCACATAAATGTATGTCTTGGAGAAGACCGTATGCTATGAATTCTAGAGAACTCCATCATGAATATCAAATACAGACAATTTAAAAAGCAAACAATAATTTAGCAGAGTTACACTTGGACTCGATAATCGCTGTAGGTCCCCTCCAACAGAACTATTCTGTCCTACAAGAAGAAATCACCAGTTTTGTAAACACCGCATTGTAGTTTTCTGCTTCAGGAAATTTCGTTTTCAAAAATAAACCACATTTTATCAGATTACAAACTTGCAGGTCTAACCCCCCAAAGTTTTCCTTTATGGATTGTTTTGTGCTTTTAACTTAGGGAACTTTCTTCCATTGGTATAGGTGATACACTGGCAAATAAGTATAAATACATAACAGCGTGTGCTGCTTATATATGTTTGTTGCTACATTTTATATATGATGCTAAAAATCGATCTCTAGAGCACTTTTCTATTGGCCACAGGGAACAGAAAAGCATTTAATTAAAATAACCTCAATTTGGGATTCCAGAGTCGTTGGTCAGGAAGTGATCCCATGCACTAGATGAGACTGGTTTGATGACACTTTGAGATCTGTACTGGCATTACACTTAAGTTTTTTTTTTGTTTTTATACCTCTTGTAGAAGAAAAGGCAAATATGTTGCCTCAAAATGACAATACTTTGATTTCAGCATTTCTTATTCAGCGTTAGAGAACGTCTTGGAGAACATCAGGTATAGTTTGGAGAGGTGCTAATCATTCTCAATGGGGAAAGATAACGCCATCAAAATTAATGATATAGTTCTGTGAAATCAGGAAACTGTTTTAATATTCAGGTAAGCTTTCACTCATCTAGAAGGATAAGCTTTTATATGTCCATTAAAACACCACAGAAGCCTGTGTGCATACGTTGTGTGTAGAAATTTCCAAATACTGATTATTGGAACCTGGGAAAAGATTGCTCGAGACTTGCTCTGTGCCGGTATTTCTTTTTTGAAGCATCCACGATAACTCCCTGTTACAGACAGGTCAGTGCACAAGATGAAACTGGAAGCATAGTGTGGTTGTTCTTAAGTCCTTATCTTCTTATATCCATTTCAATACATTTTTGTAAGCCTTAACATTTTGTTTGGATTTCTGCAACTTGTTATTGTTATTGTATGAATGAATGGTGATGTAACATCATGAATCATACTCAAATCAGGCTCTGCGTGGCTTAAATCGAGCCACTGATACCATTTTCATGATCTCAAATTTGGGTCCTACACCATGAAGCTCCAACTTGTGGGCTTACCTCTGTGTAAGAAGGTATGGAAAGTTGATTACCATTTTTATTACAGGAGCAACTAAAAATCCCAATAATAATTGAGGCCTCATTCAACTTCATAAACAACCTCAGCTTCAAGTCACTTCTAAAATTCAAATCAATCCTTCAGAAAACTCTCTTTGCTATTTTAGAATGCAATAAAACCTGGACCAAGGTGAATGTCACATCATCCTGGGGTTCTTTGTAAACATTTGATGACACAATTTAACTTTCCCACAGCTTGTATCTGCTTAACGGACAGGAGAGTGGGCAGACAAACCAGGGCACGTTTGCTATTGTGTTCACAAATCCTCTAAACACACAAGTTCAGGGAGTGGTTACATGACATGACAGTCATGTCTCTGGGTTTAGAATTGTAAAGGGAAATCCTCAGTCCTTCTGCAACTTAAGCTAACCGTTTTTGATCTTTTTTTACATAGGCGATGTGAAATACAGGAAAATAATACATTTCTTTGAAGTAGTAGCACTAGCAGAATGGAGATAAAACCCTATTTGATCTCCCAGGTTTTGAGCCAGAAGAATATGACAGCAGCAGCATCCAATTACAATTTCTTAAGCACAGAGGTATCAGTTCCCCCGTTGATTTACCAAGGAAGTCACGCTGATGTTAGCATGAGTAAGTCACATAAATCCTGTCCACACCAGTAGCACAGATCCCTCAGACTGGGACGTGCTGGCACAACCTCATCATTTGCTGAGGAACAGTGTCACCATGGACTCTCTTCCCTGGTATTGAAAAAAAATACAGTTAGTTGCAGAGGTTACAGACCCCAAAATTGCCAGTATGATGGGTGTGGCTCTGCAGAGTGACCAGATATATGCTGGGAAGGTAAGATACAGCAAACAATATTCCAATCGTCTCCATCTATAAACGTGGGTTAGTCACAATCAACAGTGCGACGTGCACAGAGCAGACACACTGAACAAGCAGCTCTTGTTTTAACAGCCCAGCTGTCAGAGTCCTACATCTAGCTATCATTGGCAACAGGAAAGTTATTTTATACGTTCAACTGAATAAAAGTAGACTGTCAATATCCTCAAACCGAGACAGCCAGAAAAAACCCTATTTCCTAGAATCTTGCACAGTCTAGGCTGGAAAATACAGCAATTGAAACATTTCCACAGAATCAAATTGCCTGGACCTGATGAAAAGGCTGCATGCAAGAAACTCTTCTGAAATAAGGAAAGGCATTGAAGTTCTGCTGTAGGTCAAGAGTTTGCTAAGCCCTTTACTAAACAGTAACGATACACTCTGAAGTAACCTTTGATCCTGCATGGCCTTTCTAACAACTGAAGTAAACAGTGTTCTTAAGGGATACTGGGAACTTGTATGCAGACCATCATGCCTCTCCTACACTGCTATGGACCCAAAAGCCTAAATTCCCATTATTCTGACAAGCGTATATAAATAACAATTTTTAAAGCTGCTGCCAGAAATCTCACCACAAGATATGCTCTGTCATCACCAGTATAGATACCTGAAGGCTGCTTGAGGCAGTTGCGAATGACGTGGTCTTAAAGTCATCTAAAACAGATCTGCATGTGATATATCCTTTCTTTCTGTTACTAATGATGTGTTTGGGTTTTAACTAGAGATCTGGGAATGATCTGGCATTTTAAACAAATGCTTCTGCTAGAAAATGAAATTTATGCGCCATGGTTTTTTACGTTGGTTTTTTTACCAGCTTGGACCCTTCATCAAATCTGGAGCCTGTCACTTCTCAAACAAGTATTAATAGTGGCCCTCACATCTGAAACTAAGGTCATTTCTATTCCTAGTCAGATGGGGACCTGAAAATACAGTATTTATCCTAAATATCCCAGTTCTCTGGCCAGGATGAATGCAATTCAATGAGCCTTTGCTAATGCAAACCAGACTTCTGCATGCTCAGGGGATGCTGTCATTAATCCTTCGAGGACATAAATGTACATCTGGCTGAGTTTACGGCCAGCATCTTTTTTTAATGACCCTCCAGATATATGACGTTTAATGTACTCATGCCCTATTTCAAGGGATTTACAATCAAAAATGCAGGCACAGCATGTTAAATCCTACCTTTAGCTGTTGTTGCCAGCCTAATCACTGTAGTATATAGAAATTCACTCCGAGAGGATTATTAGAGTCTCTCTCAGTTACTGAACAACATGGGACACTACAAAGCAGCAAACGGCCATGTAATGAAAGATTGTGGTGAGTCCCTTCAGGTAATAAGAACAACCAGGATCATTTTAAGACCCATAACTGATGGTTTGGAAGGGAAGGGGGCTCTACTGGTAGACTTCAGGCTTAACGATGCAACAGTGTTGTACTTTGCAAATACTATATTGATTCCCCCCCGTTTAGTTGTTTAAAAGTATCTACAAAAAACAAAACCAAGAAAAAAAATCCACATTCACTACAAAGACCTACTACTGTTTGGGGTTGGTGTTTTGGTTTTTTTCTGTTTGTTTGTTTTTGTTTTGTTTGTTTTGGTTTAAGTGTATCATCTCAGATGAAACAGCATCTTTAGATTCTATGTGCGATATATTGACAAACTCCAGTCTGTTCAATAGTTGTGACTCCAGCAAAACAAAAGCCATCAGGTTTTATTGTGGGACTAAGCTGAATGCAACCCAGCAACACTGCGGCATATCAGTCCCGTCTGTCCTCTTATTTCCATGGGACTATTTCAGATCTGCAAAGCCTTTCTCACTCGCTCTAGTGGAAACTTTTAAAAGTATAATATGCCATGCCTGAAGTGTTTCCATGAAATTCTGCTATGTAGCTAGCATAGCTTTAAAAATTATAACAGCAGCATTGACAGCCAAGTAGTATGGGTAAAAGGGGTTCTGTTTTAGACGCTTTTGGATTATGAGGATTTTGAATTTATTTCATACATCTCTTGTAACATGACGTTGCTAATTGCTAGAAACCTGGCAGTAAAGCTCAGGAACTCCTTCTGCTTTCATTTTTTACCTATTTCTGTATTAGAAATGAACACTGACTATATTATCCCTAACGTTCTCAAATATAAACAGCATAATGTGAAGGCCAAATCCATCTTCTTCCTGAAGTTCAGCTTTATTACATATAGAAAGCGACAGTAAAATTAGTCTCAAATTTCTTCTTAAAGACTAACAAATTTAAGGGCTTCTTCCTCAAAAGTTGTCATCCCACATGCTATATCCCTATTTTCTACTGGGCTGCTTCCACAGGTTACTAAGCTTCCTAACGGAGCCAGCAGTCAACTGGAAAGTCTTCCTCATGTGACTATACCTGCTTTTAAGGTGGAGAGCTACAAAACTTCCCCACTCCTTTTCAGCACTCACAGTAAAAGTTAGAACAATTTCTCCATGACACGTGGAACTTTATGGGAGTTTGAAGATGGATCAGAAAGGAACTTCAGTGTGAAATTTCTAGAATGTTTTCATTAAGAAGTGTCAAATTTTATCCTAAGCCGTCTTCCTTCTTCTAACACAGAAATCTCAGGATTTGAAACTGTATTGTAGAATGTCAAAAAGCCAAGAGAAAAGATGAAGTCTCATATTGGATGCGAGAGGAATGGA
Organism: Dromas ardeola; assembly: GCA_013398915.1. NCBI lineage: Eukaryota > Metazoa > Chordata > Aves > Charadriiformes > Dromadidae > Dromas > Dromas ardeola. Next base: position 243,972 of record VYZM01011546.1, on the reverse strand, counting down.
TCAACATTTCAAGTTTGGGATCTTACCCAAGGCTGAGGCAGATGAGAAGTTTTCCAAAACAGCTGCCCAGGGCAATAAAGTGGAAATAGAAAATATGGTGTAAAAACCCGGTTACAGAAGTTTAAATATTAGTCCCCTACTGTTAATTAAAATGAAACGCTAAATACAGTCTTATAAATACCCGAGGTTTGTATTTCTACTATAGCCCTATGATGTTAAATTTAATCATTGTTTTTACTGTAAGATAACACAACTGGTATCACCTACTGCTTCAAACAACTGCATTTATTTTAAGTCTTCCTCCTGGTGCTGTATTACAGAGAACTTCTGAGAACCGCTTCCTGTTTTTCATACAGATTTCCCTCTTTTCCTGTGGAAATCTATTGAGGAAACTCTATGAAAACAAAAGGAAGTATCTGTTTCTAAATACCTGTAAGGCTGTCCAAAAGAATCGTCTTTGCCCACCATGGGGCTCCTGCTGAGGGCAGGGGCTGCAGGTGATGGGAGCAGCGCCGTGTCCTGCGGGGGTAACTGTGGGCCCTCACACAAGCTGCACCCAGCTCAGAGGCAGCAGCCCTGCTGCATGGAGGGGAGTCCTTTCTCAGAATTATTTAGGGTAATCTTGATTGGGAAAACATGAATCCCAGTTGCCCAACCTTCCTATGCAGAATTTTCCTAGTAACACCTTCCATCTGCCCCCTCTCCTTCACCTCATTTATTAGCTCTCCTACTTGAGAGGAACTGTAGGGCTGCACTACCGTCTGCGATGTCCACGTATGAGCAGCCCTTGTTCAGGGAGGAAGTTCTGCAATACCTTAAATAGGCAGCTGCAGGAACAGAATCACTCTGAGAAATGGTTTTTGCATCGCTTCAATTACCTTTAAGGTAGCTCTGATTTGCTTTAGACATCTAAGTTTCTAGACTATGGAGCTAGAAAATCCAAAACAAAAGCAGAAAGTGTACTTAATGTATTTTCAACAGAATTTAGTGTCTGGTTCTGGGTTCTGAGAGCCTGTTAGGCTCCACAGAACCTGGATGATATTTACCCCCTAAGTGCAGCAGTTCTGCTGGATGGCTGAGCGTTTCAAAGAGAACTTGAGCTGCAGGCATTCTTAAAGGATGGAAGGTGCTTTTGTTTCAACTTTTCATACCCTTGTTAAATAATCTATACGCAATTTCCAGGGCAGTAACTACTTGCTTAATCAAGTTTTCTGCTTGTTCAGTTAAAATGTAGTTGAAAAAAATGCAGTGGGGGGCCATGGCAGGGACAGGGATGGCATGAGAGTTATTTTAAGTTACTAATAAAATCTACCTGCTCCTTTGTCCTGCAAAAAGAAGTCCTATTATCGTTCAAGGGCTCCTGTCAGGATTCCATTGTACCTTTTGTCCTAATTAACAGGGAACACACCTCACCCTGGGCAGCTCTGAAGGGTCTACGCACACGCAATTTCAGAACATTATCCCAGCTGTACAATGTCTGTGCTGGATAAATGACACCACCGCTAGGTTTTACTCTTCCTAATAGAGACCATTATTGATCTTGTTTTTATCCCAGTAATACGTACTCATTTCAAACAGGTTAGGTCACAGTTCCCTTACACTGACACAATATACACTTACAGTAAGATACAGCATTTACATCCTACGCCAACAGTCCTATAGTCTAAAAAACACAGCCATATTTTATAAAAATACATGCATGTGAAGAGGGTATCAGAAACTGACCTTAATAGAAACCATCAGGATCTGGCCTGTAATAATCCATCATCCATCAGTATCAAGCAACACTGTCCACTGCCAGGGACGCAGCTAATGTTAATATGACCATGATTACATTTTTAGTCTCTGTCTTTGCTGGCCTGTGCGTGCCCATTTACCTACGTCCTACATTTATGGCATCTAGTTTTTCAGAAAGAGAGAGAAACAAGCTAGTCATACTTTTCTTTTTCCTCGTATTAATTTCTCTTGACTTTCTACAAACTTCAATGACCAGTATGGCCACCCTGCAAATCCCAGACGATTCTGACTGACCGAGGAGGGTGCTTTTCCCAGGGCAATATTAAAGATTGCCTAAGCCCCACATGAATCTCCATTTTATGTTATTGAACATCATGGAAATGAATACAATATAATCTTATTACAGAAGCTGAAAAATGGCTTCTAAAGCAAAAGCTTGAGGAAAGCTGTTAAATGAACTTGTATAAAACATAACCTGAACTTGGATCAAGTCAACTATTTGAAAATGGTAAGACCAAAATCTTTACTTAGTAAAAAGTTGAGGGAGGTGTGTAACTTATTATATAAGGATTGCAACTCATACAATGAAACTAAGATGTAGTTAAACTGGTTTTCTGTCAATGAGTGCAAATCTGGTTAAAATTATGCACCTGCTTAAGTACTCTGCCGTAGAAGGAAAGAGATTCTGTAAAGTTTAAACTTAGGTGAAGCTTAAGTAAAGTTGGTGATAAATCCAGTGCAAACCTGCTTAGACTGAGGTTCATCAGAGAAAGAAACTGGAGTTACTGGTCAGAGAAGCAGAGATCCACCCGTGAGAAAGCAGGTGAGGCAGAGGGCTAAAAATACAGTGCCAGGAATCAGTTCTCACATGCAGGGAGCAGCTACTTACAGTTACGTTACATTGCTGTCATTGGCTTTTCTACCTCCAAATAACATTCCTTATTCAACTATATTACCAATAAAAGATTCAATAAAAGCTGCTGTATTTGCTGTCAAAATATACCTAGGACTCTAATAAATGCAGGAATACCAGGCAATCTTTTCTGATCTCTGTGAACTGGCAAATAACGTATGAACATTTGGGAAGGAAAGTAATTAGTTTGGGATTACCATAAAGGCACTGTTATTTTTTGCAAGTCACCTACCAGAACAATAAAGGCTTCAAGAAAGCCAAGGACAGGCTGCTTTCAGGAAGCTTTAAACTGTTTCAAAAAAGCATCAGAAGAGCAGGCAGGGAGCTTAAAAATGAAGGAGCTTCCAGAAATATGCAGCATCTAATAGAGAAATAGCTCCTCTAAAGACCCAAGGATGTTTTTACAAACACCAGTGAAACAGAAAACACAACAGTATGAGGTAATTGTTATTCTTGTTTCCTGATACAGGATCTGAGGAACATGGAAGCTGCGACTTCCCCACGTTCACAGCAGATGGCTGCTAGCACTGACACTTCAGGTCTCGCAGTAACTACGTGTCCCCTTCACGCTCTGGGGGCCCGGGCTCAGCAGTAGCCGCAGGACACCCCTCCCGTGTGCAGCACTGGGAAACTTGCAGGGCCCACACAACTAGACAGGCCTTTCTGCAACTGTCCTGCGAGAGCTTCAGAAAGTCTCACTTAGATGCAAAACTGAAGGATGCAGCCCCTCCTGTTAAGATACATTAATGTCGTATTTTCCCAAAGGCTTAGGAAGAGCTGGTCAGATATAAGTTGCAGCCAGCCTAAAGCACGATGTTGCTGTTAAGTGAGCCATCTTCCTTTGCTGTCACTCCAAATCCATGAGGCTCTACATCTATGAAGTTCCGAGATAAGGCCTGAAGGAATTTACATGCCAGTAAATAAGTACTTTCAGAGTTTATACCACACTCGGTAGTATCTAAAGTTTTGCATACATCAAACGGAGAACTGAAAAAACAGTGTTTTGTCAGACGTTTTAAGCTCTAAGAGCTGAATTCAGTAGGATCTCCACCCCGCTGATAAGTACTCCCAGGCTGTGTTTCGGAAGAACACTTTTCTGTATCTAGGAGACATTAAAAGGATCACTGGCTATTTGATCTTTACTGACATACACTCTAGCACACAGGAGATAACAAAAGGATTCCTTGGGATTAAATAGCACAGGTCTACGTGAAGGAATACATGAGGGGGTCTGTTCGTTATACAAGCAATGGCAGAAGGAAATAACCTACAGGAGCACAGCTCTGCTGCTCTTCTTTATCCGGCTCGTATGCCTTATATCAAGTGTCTCAGCTATAGCTATCGGTGGTTTAGAATTTCATGGTGTTTTAGTTATTGGTGTTTGGTTGTAGGCTTTCAGGTATCTTTCTGTAAAACACAAGTCAGGATACCAGGAGAGGGAGAATTCTTAAAACAAAAGTTTGGAGATCAGGAAGGACAAATAGGCTCAGGAGAACACATACACACGACTCATGCGTACGTAGCTGGGGAGTTGTGTGTTTGTTTTCACACGCCTCTGTCGCTATTCCTTACAGGCTAGGCTAAAAGGAGATAAAAAAATACCTAGAGAGGGGCTTTTGCCAATGAGACCGTCTGCCTGACTAGAAGCAAAGAGCGCTGGAAATCTTGAGTGACATGAGCTTCAGCCTCATTTGAGCCCCACACTTCCTGAGAAGCTGGGGAAGTAAATTGCTGGCACTGCTTGCCTGAAATGGACTTGCAACGTATTGCCAATACAGTCTTCAGCAAAATCCAGGCAGAAGGATCTATGTCCTGTCCTGGAGCGGGCTTGGAGGATGTTGACCTGAGGAAGGGCACCCACAAGTCATAAAGTCCCTTGTGGAAAGCAGGCTGGCTCAGGGCCAAGTGCTGCAGTGGCAACCAGTAGGCTGGATCCTGGCCACTGCACAATGCCATCTGTCCCTCTCCTCTGGTGTAGCGCGGAAAGAGCTGTTACGGCAAACAGCTCTTATGGCATGGGGTGAGGACCAACAGAAGTCATCTTAACTCACCTGCACATAGCCAGCTACTCTGAATTACTGCTGCTCCCACGTGGCCTGTAAGAAAGGTCCACCCTTTGGCTCTCTGGGCTGAAAAGGTTTAGCCACATTGGTGTAACAGGGAAATGCTGTAATTTAACCAAGTTAGTCAGTACAATACTGAGTAAAGCCCTTCTGGTCTATCCCTCAGTATCAGCTCTTAAGACAGACTGCTGTGCTGCTTCATCTTATTGCGGGGTCTAGCACCAGTCTCAAGTCACATACACTCTGTTGAGGCTCATGGGCTTTTGGAATAACTCTGACATCGCCAGCTTAACACAAACTTCAGTTATACCAAATTAAAGTAACTGCCTCAATATGGAAGGAAGGGAAACTCAAGAGCCGAGCCGTGTAACAGATAAGAAGAGAGAGTAACGGGTTTGTGACTTCCATTTCCATGACTAGGAGGAAGGCTGAATCCAGGTTTTTAACTTAGACTTCCAAGAAATTTTGTGCAAGCTTCAGCAAGTAGCTTTTGTGCTAATACTTCAATCAAGAACAAGTGATACTTATATTTTTCTAGCTGTACTTAGATCTGCATTGTGTGCAGCAAAACTCCAGACTTTCAGGGCAAATATCTGAATTTCTAGCGAGCAGGGTGTGGCAATAGAGTTCTTTATTCCAGTGGAACAACATCTGGAAACCATTTCCTTTATTTTGCCACAAAAGAATTCATTAAGGGGCAGGAATATCTGAATGACATAATTCTGAAGTGATGTCTATTTCTCCTGGATAGTGCAGTGACTATTAACCATAAAATACCCCACACAGAGCAAAAAGCAGCCTTATTCATCAAGGATATACTCAAGAACTACTGCTGTGCAATATAATCCCTTGCTAGAAACAAGATTTATAAAAGCACTATAATTACCTCATCTGTTTAGCCTAATTATCAAATGTTATCTTCCATGGAGCAGACAAATGAGTAATAGTTTATTAATAGCAGTAAACTAACGTTTCAAGCCCAAAAAAAGGTTAAGGAAAATCCCAAACAGTGAGACTCGGAGATCTTGAGCTGCATTTCAGAGCTGAAAGGACAGTATTCTGTAAGTCACAGAATAAAACCTGCCCATGCAGTTTTAATTAGTCATTTATCTGTAAGAAATTTATGTACGTATGAGTGTGTGTATCCATGCAGAAGAGCTCTATTTTGTAGTTGGGTGGGTCTTGCTTAATGCACTGATACTTACCTTAAATGTAAATGTGGCCTTAACTGTTTCATTGAAAATGAATGATTAGTTTTTCAGAATACTCTTCACAGTACCGGACCACACTAGAAAGATTATCATAAAATTTTTCTGCTAATTTTAGGTGCCCACTCTGAATTATCTAAATGTTCACAGTACCTAGTATTTCAGGGCAAACCACACCAATCGTAACTTCCAGGATTCCCGTGCTTCAGCTGCAGTTCTCATGCCCCATAGTCTCAAATTCCATGCCAAAAAAAAAAAAAAATCAGGACCCAGTATTATCTATATACATATAACACAGTAACTATGCGTAGAAAGCCTAACTAAAGTGATTTGCCCAGCATTATGCAGGGGCTCTGGCAGAGACTAGAATCTGCTTCCTCAAAGGGCCACTGAGTTGCTTTAACAAGGACACTATCCATTCTGTTCCTGTGTCTCACCTGACTTGCTCCTTACAGCTTCTGCGACAGATGAGAAAGGAACCTCCTGGCAGAAGTTTCCTTCTCTCTAAAGTTGTTGTCCATCCACAGAAATCATTCATCCCCTGCCCTGAATGAGGTAAACGTGCCACAGGAAAAACAGACTGCGATTTTACAAAAACAACTATATTGTAACGCACACGCACCAGGGGTTAAAGCAACCTCCTGACATCTTTTAAGTTGAGAACCCTAAAAACCCAAATACATTCAAAACACAAGAATTTGTACCAGGTAGCATCATCATGACATCTGTGTTTTCTACCAAGAGGGTCAGATTCTCTACATTCTCTGCATAGATTTCTGCTCGGAGTCAACTGAGAGCACAGTAAATTATCATCCTCCATGTGGACTTGCAGTGGGGGAGGGAGGAGAAACTCATTTGTGGATGGTTTTCCCAAACATTTACTGATCGGACAGTAATGGCAAGACTTCAAGAGCTTGGATAGCATCCCAAATTTTATCAGGGAGTGTGTTTGGCCCTTAAGCACTTTTTTCTGCATATTTCATCTTCCAGCCCTTTACCCCAATCCTGTCTCCTTTCTCCACGTTCAAGCCTGCTGCTGCTGTAATTCTCATTCTCACTTTAACCACTACCCATACGCAGGGTGTAATTCAATCGCACGTTTCCATCAGCAGTAAAACCCAGGTCTCTCCACCCACTTGCTCCTGTCCCAGCCTGTGTTTTGCCATCTCCTGAAAGATGCAACTCTTACGGCTACGCATGGATGCAAATTTTTATCTTCTCTTCAAAAATGAGGGGGATGAGATATTTTAAACACACCTCATTTCATAAATCCAGTTCATAGCAGCACATCGCTTGCACAACTCAGAGGATACAGGATCAGGCATGAGAAGATGCAGAATGGGAGGAAGGTGTTAAAGGAGCGAGGTGGTAAGAAAGAGGGATTTTTTCTTCCAAATTTATTTGGAACTACTTCTTCAGCCCTAAAAAGCTCCTCTGGTCTTTTCTACATGTCAAAGCCACCACTGCCTGAGCTAGTGTCTTTGCCAGGGAGAGCACTGAGAGGGCAAAAGGGAAAATCTCCCCGACCCCATTCTTGGTTGGTAGTGCCAGCTTGCCCAGCAGAAGCACAGCTTCACAACTGTTGGCAAACAATTGTGCTCCAAAGGAGATACAAGTCCTTTTAGAAATGCATTTACTTCTGCTATTCTTGCTTACCTGAAGCCTAAGAGATCAGAGAAATTCAACCCAAAAGGCATGGAAAGCAATATGCAATGGAAGATCTTTGCATCTAAATCTTTGAGAATCAAAAAAGCCAGGAACACCAGTGTACCTCCCAGGAAATACATTTTTCTAATCTCATCTCAGATTTTAAGAAGCTTAGTAATAAGCGAGCAGGTGACAAATGACAATAAAGAACTAAGCGCAGCTAATTTCTGAAAAACAATTTCACCTGAACAGTCTGAGCTTCCAGAAGTTCCTCTTTGGAATGGGACAATGTGGACAGTAAAAGGCACATTTCTATTCTGTAATTTCATTATGTCTGCACAAAGATTTATGTTGTCTCAAAAATGCTGGAAAGCATCACAGGAAGAGCGCTGCATGGCAGCAAGGCGTAACAGTACCATTGCAAGATTTGCCTCTTTATCTACAGTGTGGAGAAAGGAGAAAAGATTCTGCAGGAAAACACACTGCCATCAGCAAAAGGATTTTTTT
>VYZM01011546.1:167198-226000 GCA_013398915.1 Dromas ardeola | reverse complement strand
ATTTGTTAGACGGAAAAATAATTGCCCCCCCCCCCCCCCAACAATACACTGATCCTTCACACTTATCCTTATATTACAGTTGCTTAAAGGAAGGAAGACATTTAAGTGAAACAGCTACAAGTTACCTGCAAAAGGTTGCTGAAGTATTCAAGACTCTTAACAATCTTTGCTGTGGCTCCCTTGGCTTTAAAGCCCTTTCCAGGGCCGCTGAAGGACCCTGCATTGTGTTTGACTGGGGGTTTTAAAAATCTCACTTCTTTCCTGCTCAGTCTCAGGAGTGTAAAATGGCACAGCTGCAGCACATCAGGGCTGTTGATTTTGTTGGTTTCTTGAACAGAGGATCAGCTGTTCCGCTCTGTGGAGGGCCAGGCTGCCTCTGATGAAGAGGAGGAGAAGTGGGCAGAAGACCAGCAAGCCCAGGTGGACCAAATGAAGAAAATAATGGCCAAGCTCCCTTGCTGTGGCAGCGGGTAGGTTTCTGAGATTAATGCCATTTGAGCCCTTCGCAGACATTATTTCATGACCTGAAGGCACTGTGGCTTCGGTAAGAAGCAGTAAGACTACATAGCAAAATCAGAAGGCCCCTTTGCTCATCCTTTATAGCACATGGGAAATGATGTGCTGGACATTCCCACCTAATCCTAATTGGTGTCAGCTGGGACACCCATTTGCGATCTGTCCTGCCAAGAGTTTTGCAGGAAAACTGGCTTTTACAAACATGGACCTTCATTGTGAGCTTTCACCGATTTATTTTTTTTATGTGTCTATAGATGTGATGAAAAAACCTGGAAAGAGTCAATGCCTTACTTGGAGGGCACCAATACGGATGGGTACGACGCAGCCCCTGCGGAGCTCGCAGAGAGAGTCACGCAGCTAACTCAGCAGCTTGAGCTTAAAGGGCACGAAGTGAAGAAACTGGAAACAAATATGGAAGAGGTAACAGGTGCCAAGCAGAGTGTGAAAGAGAGCAGAGAGTTAGTTATGTGTCTTTGAGTAGCTGCATTTATAGCCATATGCATTTATATTTTATTCTGGCCATTCTGCTCTCTGTTGCTGATGTTTCTCGCTGTGACGTTAAGTCGTCAACTTAAACATCTCATGCTTTCCTGTAACACCTGCGTTTCCAGTCTGGTTCCTCCCTGAACCTCCGTTTCTTTGGAGGACGAACTGTACACCGGCCGCAGTCAGACACAGGCTGTTCACATACTACCCTTTATTTAAATGGTCTAAGATGTTGACTGATGCTTTGTTTGGCCTGATACCACCGCAGACCGAAGAGCCGCACACTAACCAGAGGGTCACTACAGGCAGCTTTGAGCGGTTCCTCAGCTGTGGATGAAACCCTCCACGTGTCCCAGACACCCAGCTCCTCTGGGAGCACAGTGACTTTCCAAGAAATCCCTCCAGCTGGCTGAGATGCAGGGGTCACCATTTTGGAATCCTGCAGAGGAAATCATACAGTTTACTCTGGCTGGATCTCAGGCTTAGACCAATATACTTATAAATAAAAAAAATGAGTTCGCAGGCTTAGCTGCGAACTCTCCTTCAGCAGAGGTCATAACCACAGTAGTTAAAAGCCCGAGTGCAGCATCCTAGTAGCCCCATGTGATCTTACTACTTCAGTACGGCAAACTTCAGCCATTGATAGGCACAGACGGCAACGCTACCAATCTTTCTGTGAAACAAAAATACTGCACCGTCGGCATTGCTCCCGTCTGCTTTGTCTGAAGGTTCAGTTAGTGCTTGTTCAGTATTTTATATCCCTTCTTTAAAAGGGGCGTAAAGATTTCAGTAGTTCCGGAAGGATTGTATTAATCAGTAAACTATTTAAAGTAAGAGTAAAATATTCAACTTCTTTACATGTTGCCACCCTTTGATTTTTATCAGTATTTCATATCATTTTCCCCCTTGACTAAATTGAATGAAAGGGTTTACTTGTGAGGAAAAACATTTAAAAACAGAATAAAATCATACTTATGTCTTGCACAATTTGCAGTATTCAAGGACAATTTATTCCTGTAATCCTCCTTAAAGCAACACAAAGCTTCCCTCCATGCTGCTTAACATCAGCCCCCACAAAAAACTAATTTTACTCTTTTACCTACAGGAAAGAACTACCTTCCTGTAGGTAGTGCCAGTTTTCTTCTCCTTTTTTTTCCATTCAGAAGTATTCATCTTCTTCTGCAGTATCATATTGCCTTCTTTTTAATCTCTGCTGATGGATATTAGTTCTGTACACTTTATTCAGAAATGTGCCGTTATCGAGAGATTAATACAAAATCCAGGACAAAAATGGAATCTGTTGCTCTTGATTTAAAGACAAGCAGGGAGGTGAATAAGACAGTGCCAACTCACTGTGACATGAATTTAAAACCCGTAGGAGGAATTTATTCTTAAACCCTCTTACTTTTATTTAGCCAACATTTATTTCTTGTGTGCAGTTATAGGTTGTTGGGGTTTTCCTGATGCTACAAAACTAACAGACAGGTCATAAGTAATTGCTTTCAAAAAGGTGACTGTTCTGTAACCAACACAAAGCAAACTGGAAGACTGGGAAATGCTCTTTCTCATCTAACTTGCAAATAAATATATTGGTTTAATAAATAAACCACCAACACCACTTTCTCTGATGACCTGACAAAACTACTTTATATGTTGCTCTCTATACTTCTATTTGGACCAGCTTAATGCTGAAAATTAGACAAATAACAAAGCTAAAAAGTAAGAAACTCAGCAGGCAAGTGAAAAGCAACACCCTCAAATAGCGATTAATAATTGCTTCAGTCTACGACACTAAAACCAGGGGATAAAAGAGTTCTGAAATTTGTCACGTCTAGAAAGTTCTGCTTTCCAACAACCGAACATTTAAAAATAGTTTATACTGCAGGCAGGGTGATGAAGGTGTCAGGGCCTGGGAATAATAGATGGAGAAAACATAAGTGAATTCTAAAAATAACGTGGTAAGTTGCCAAGAGTAGTGTTGCAAAAGAGTGCCAACGATTTTCTAGAAAAGCTCGCATACAAACTGTCAGCTTAATTAAAAAGACAATTAGTTTATGACCTGCCATACAGGGGCAAATGAAAAGTTCATCCCAATACCACACGCCTGATGGCAAGCAGCAGCTGCTTAGAGAAAAGCAATGAGAAACAGTACAGAGGATCTTCCTCTTGGAATTGCTCACCTGCTTCCCAATCCCCGAGGGACAGGTGCAGCTTGAATTGGATGTTGCAGGGAGTATCGTGTTTAATGGCCAGTATTGGAGCTATTTACCATGAATTTACCTTTCCTTTCTTTAAAGCTAGGGTTGCTTTTGGTATCTCAGAGCAAGGACTCCACAAACTAGTTAGAAAGGAACAGGTTTTGAGGTTTTGGTTCTGTTAGCTTTAAATCTGCAGCCTGATCATCCGCTGTCACCTCATTTTTGTGCTTGGGAATCGGCAAATGATCTTTCCCTCATCACTTTACAGACTTTTAGCACCAGAAATATTGTCTCAGTTATCACCATTTCTAGTCTCCCTCAGCTCCTCGGTATAGACACCGTTCCTTACTTCTGTTATTCTATTTTATTCTTCCATGTACTTTTTAAGCTCTATTACCCTTTTTGAATGAGAAGAACTGAAAATGTGCTTAGTATCCAAATGCAAGCTTCACGGCATAATCATAGTTTCTGGTTTGTCCCTAGTTCCTTTCCTAATAGCTCCTAGCATGTATCGTTTTGATCTCTGCTGACCGCTGAGCTATTTTCAGGAGATTACGGCTCTTCTGTATCTCCTTCTTGAGTGGCAGCCATCACCACTGCATATGTGCGGCATTGTGTACCTCTCCTACATGCCTTATTTTGCATTACTCACACTGAATTTCATCCGATCTTTTATTATCCATGGCTATTCAGTATCATGAATTCCTGCTGTAATTCTTCGCAGGCAGCTTTAGTTTTGATTACCCCCAAAAATTGTATTGAGAGCAAACTTAAACACTTTGACATTCACTTTTGGTTTTAAATGATTTATGAATATGCTGAGCAGGTCAGCTCTTAACCCAGCTCCTTGGGAGACCCTAAGGATTATGTCCCTCCACTGTGACACCTTCAATCCTGGTCTGTCCCTCCCCACCTTTGAACCAGCTGTAAGGCCACGACAGCATCTGCGCTACTGCCCCCTGCCAGTTACTTTTTGGGGTTTTTTTTGTCTTTGGTGATGAATCTTATCAAAAGCTTTTTGCAGATTCAAAATACACTCTATCAACTGAATTAACATTATTCCTATATATCCACAGACCCTTTCAAAGAAATCTAATAGATTCTTTACTCTGTTCCTCTATGCATTCACCAAGTCCCTTCTCCATTACAGTTCCTATCGCATTGCCTGACAGAATTACCGATACTTTTGAGGTGATTTGCTGTTCCTCAGATCATCTCTGTAGCCTCTCTTAAAAACTGGTGCTACAGCTGCCATCCTCCAGGCCTTTGGGGGTGAAATGATTTAAAAGATAACCTGCACAACACAGCTCAGCACTTCGTTCTGCCGTTCTGGTACTGTTTCTCAGGTTCATTGTAAAAATGGCTCTAATATGAGAGCCTCAACTCTTGGAGAGAATAGAATGAGGTTCTCTTATGTTGCCTAAGGGATTCTTGCATATTAATAATTCATTGTCCGAGATGTATTTGTACACGCTATTCCAGAGCTCAGATTTTCCCCACGGCATTAACCCCCTTTTATAAGAGGGCTGAACATCAGCAGCTGACTTATTCTCAAAACTGGTATTTGGCAAGGTAGTACTTCCATTTCACAGACAAGGCGCAGCTCCAAAATCAGGCTCTGACAAGGGACTTTGACAGAGCTAAAACCAAAGCCCACTCCCCCAAGCACTATGACCATCCCTCCTCGGTATCTAAATTTCAAAATAGGTTATACTTAACTACCGTCATTATCTTATTGCAAATGTTAAGGTAAGAACAGATGCTAGATGTAACCAAGCTAGGGAAAACAATGTGGGAAAATGTTTTAATGGTACACTGAGCCACTGTCTTCAAGCACAAATAGAAAAGAAACCTGCTTACCCATACATATAAATGAAATAAAGGTATCAGGAAATGATCATGCTGATATATGAGGAGGTGACTGTTAAGGTATAGCTGTCGTGGAAAGCAGTTTACTAACTATAGCATAGGAAATACAAACAAAAAGGACTGTAGGAGCAGTCAAAATGGAGGGGAAAAAGAGGCAGCAGCAACAAATGCTATGCCCAAGTATGACTAGTGGCACTCAGCTAAGCATACTGCCTCTGCTCGCTGTAAAATCTGAGCAGCTGGCCATGACAGTAGAGAGCTCCGGAGAACTGGAGTGGCACGCATAGTGAAGAGGAAAGCTTGTGCTTCTCCTATTCACGTTTGTATGGGAGACCCACCGCACAGCCGACAGGCTGGCGGCAGCAGCCAGCGGGGACAGAGGCGTCCCTGTGCAGCTTCCCGAGAAGCGCAGCTTGGCCAGCACGACTAACGCAGCGGCTAAAAGCAGCCCATCAGTGACGTTAGGGCTGCAGGGGCCTGACAGGGCGTGGGACCAGGATAGATGGGCACCCGTTACGAATTTCCATCAGCATCTCGCCAACTGCATATTGGAATAGTCTGACTTACACTCAAAAATAGTGACCTTTTTACCTCTCCGTTATTTGATATGACACTGCTTCAGCTGTACAGGGGAACATAACTACTTCATGTGTTCAGTACATAGCTGCGCCAGGTGGCATTTACAATGTGGGGGCAGTCTGCAATACAATAAAAAAAGCCACATGTTTAATTCATTGAAGACCTCCCACAGCCTCTAGAGTATTTGTTATGTCTCAGTGGGACTGCTGCCACATCGGGGGTAACAAAGCTGGCTCTCCATGCAGGAAAATGTTAGTATAATCATCTAAGAGGGGTGTTCAGACAGGGCTGCTGAAATCATTGTTTGGCAGATGGACCAGATTAAGTGATCCAGACTTCTGTGGCTGTTGTAAAACTCCCAGGAGCTGGAGCACCTCACCGTGCTCACAGAGAGCTAATGGAACAGGCTGATTTCCATCTGATGGGGGAGTAAGCACCAACTAATACATACTATTAGCACTGTCACAAACTAAAATGACCTTCTGGAAGGCGCAGTGTGGATCAGGGGCTGTTTTCTTTTTTCAGTCTGACACTTGTGTTTTAGGGAGCTGAAGTTCCTTCCCATCTATTAAAATTCATTAGGATACAAATTTCCACCAAAAAAAAATCTATTAAGTAGTGTGCATATTAAGGTCTTCAGCTTTTCGAGTTTAACAAAGCCAGCAAATTTGGCATTTAGCCCACATGATTTTGTTTCTCAGTGTAATATTAATAAATATATTTAGTTTGTGTTCGCTACAAGAAATTGTAAAAAATGATAACATTTCAGAATGCTGGGCACAGTAATGATTGAGAAATGTTTACTTTTGTTAATAAACCTGAAATCTGTCGGTACTCTCAAAGGTCCAAAATGAATATTTAAGTGACATATTTTCCAGGGAATGCTTTTCAGGCTGTTTTTAGCAACTTGGCCATGTATCTGCAGCAGGCCTGGGTCTGTGACAAGCAAAGAGATTTACTTCTGCAAATGCTATAGCAGCTTTGTAGTTCAAAATATGTCACTTAAATTTTTGCATTGAAACAAAAGCAACATTTTGAATCCGGAACATTTTTCCAGAGGGAGGTCTGAGCCAACTGACAGGTCAGCTCATCTCTGGGCGGGCCAGGTCTGAGGAGACCCCTCCTGCCTGGGGTTTCTGTAGTGTTCAAGTGTCTTGTTGAAGCTGTGACTTCTCCGTGCTTACCTGCAAATCAGTGCTTCACCAAGCAAGCATGCCAGTGTTTCGCAGAACCAGAATCTTCATTTATTTTTTTTTCCCCTTACAACCCCTTTTTAAAAATCAAAATACTTAGAAGAAATTAGCTCTTTGCCTTCTTGTTTCACTGAATGTACCGATGATTTATATGTAGGAGTTGGAAGACAAAAATATCACCGCATTGGTGAAGGCACACAAATTAGTTATGCTCTATAAAGGATGACAGAAATGCAAAAGATTAGAAAACTGAAACAGTAATGCTAGTACTTAAAATTCCTGAATTATCTGCTTGCATCCAGTGTTGAATGAACTGCCATTACGCGCAAGAGCAAAGCATGCATTTCCTAGCAACTATTGATTCTTCACTTTATGTAGCGCGCTAAAGAAATGTACTTCCTTTCAAAATAATCTTCTGGAGTGAACTGACATTTACCAGATAAGGGGGGGAAATTAGCTTTGCAATGATTGTGCAAGAAAGTGAAAAGCTCCAGTGCTTTTAATTTCCTGTGTCATTGTCCAGATGAAAGGCCCATTGCTAGGGGAACTGCAGCAAAAGGTGGAGGAGACGGAATTGTTGAAGATGGAGCTGCAGATGTTGGAGACTGAGAGAGTTAGGCTGTCCCTCGTGGAAGAAAAGCTCATGGATGTTTTACAGCTGCTTCAACAACTTCGAGACTTGGTATGGCAAGAAAGCAGTCCAGCGACTTAAAACTGGTTTTGATAGTGTCCCTTCCAAACTAAAAAGGATGTTCGTATTTTCTATTCACTACAAAGTCCACCAGGAAACCTTTTTACAGGTGTTTGCCCGGGGAACTGCCTGGTGATTGCAGAAAACTTTTAGACCTCTACGCTGACTTTCTAAAAGAGGCCTAGAGATCTCCTTGGATCTAGATCTCCAAGCTTTCATTATCCTCTGAACAAAATTTTAGAGGAAACAAGGAAAACAAAAATGCTAGTAATCAGCAAGATTATATAAAATCATTTTTCCTTCTAGAAAAAGGACTTCATTTAACTGCATCCTACAGTTGGCACTGAGTCAGTATTAAAGGGATAAAATTCCTTCCTGTATACCACGAAGGTATTTTTTGTGAGAAGTTTCTCACCCAATTAAGACGGGTGAACTGGATCATTTGCAGAGTACATTGGGAGCCACACTGGACTGCTAGGAGCTAATTTCTTTGATAATGACGGAGGGTTCTCCTCAGTTTTCAGCAAAGCTCTGCCTAATCTGTGTGAGATGAGAATGCTTCCTCAGATGATCACTTTACTTTGTCTGAAGTACGCTCATGTTCCACTGATGAGTCTAGGGAACAAGTGCAATATCTCATAATTTGGTAACTTATTTCAGCACTTGACGTGGAAATTCTACTTTCATATTGCAAGTCTGACACATGCATCAGTAACAATCCAGTGAAGGATTAAACTAGCAAAGACTATAACTGACAACAAGCATAATAACCTTTTCTGTCAAGACTTCAGCATGTCATTCACTGGTCACTATTACTATTACAAATGATTTCTGCTTAGGAGACAATCCATCACACGATGTGCCATATCTCAGTGATAATAGCACTTAATGCTAATCATTGCTGGGAACTTGCACTGCGCGCTGCCAACTCCCATAGCACCAATACAGGCAACGGTGCTGTCAACGAACAGGATAATTTACAGCATTCCCAGCAGAGTTTAGCAAGGATCCCCTAAATCCCTGATGGGATATACTTCAAACAAAATAAAGCTTATTCATCAGAAACTGTAGTTTTAGGCGTCGCTTCCCCAGCATATTCACATTCATGTTTTAAATACCGCCAGCATCTCATTTGCAGCAGAATCTACTACAAAGCAATGGCTGTGCAAAGGCAAAATGTTAGGACTGTTAAAACCTCACACTGTGCTGCAGAGGTCACGTGTAATCCCAGCCCGCTGCAGACTGTCTTCCACTATGCCCCAGTCCCCGCTGGGGCAGACACGCAGAGGTAGATGACCAGCGTCAGTAAGCAAGGCCAGTAGCGCCAGAGCTGCTGGCAGATACACCGTCCTTCTTCCAGAAGAGCTTCCACCTATTTTCACTTCTTGAAGTTTTAACAAGAACAACCTGTCCCTGCAGATACAGGCACTCTAAGTGCTAATTAAACTGATTGCAAGACCGTCTCCCAGAAAGCATGCATTAGTGTCTCGACAGCAAATTAAGAGACTTTTTATTTCCAGACACATTATGTAACGTCCCAACAGATTTCTAATATAAAACTACAACTGAAAAAGAGCATCCAAATCCTAAGTAGTTTTTACAGTCCTCTCACTTTGGCTAATGTTTATTACATCTTAATCTATAACTAACAGTGGGTCCACCACATGACACACTCAATCTCTTCTAATTTGTTTATATCTAAAATGGCTCCCAGTGATTCTCAAACCAAATGGGCCTGAGATCACACCCCAGACTCTGTCCACGCATCTTTCAACCCAGGCCTAGGAGAGGACTGAACGAGCTTTTGTTGTGCACACCCTGCTTACGCTCCTTACCATCTAGATTTGTTTAGGCGCACACTCTGGAAAATTCTGTTATTTTCCATTGAATAACTGCTATTTGTCTTTCCACAGCTGTATTAAGGAACTGGTGCCCTCCACAAACTGCTATTATTTGAGCAGTATCTAAGATAAAATGCTTGAAAATAAAGCCAATATCAGGTCTTGTGTTATCAGGATTCAGTTTCATTTTGTCGTAATTTTCAAATGCAAATATACTGTGCATAGAATTTTTCACATAATTTAAACTGGTGAAGGACATATTTGTGCCATAATATTTTTTTGTTTTTTAAAGAACATATCTAAGCGAGCCTTGGGGAAAATCTTGCTGAGCACTTTGGAATCCTGCCGTGACCCCCAACCTGGTAAGAAAATAATTCACATATAAAGACCAAGAAACATGTAAAGTGTCCTTTTGGGAAAAACACTAGGTAATGAACGGATGAGTAGGAAAAAGATATTTCAAATACCTGGGCGCAGGCTAGGGAGAAGGAAGTGCTATGCAAGAAGATTACCTACAGGAAGTGATACTTCCTAGTCTGGGACACAGCAGAAACAGGAACACATCCAGGGCTTTTTTTAAGCCCTGGATTTTAATTATAATTTGGCCTTAGGGGAACAATTCAGTATCCCACTAATGTCTGTAGGGCTTCATTGATATGAAAAAGTGGAAAACATGACTAAATATGTAAGGCACCTATTTATCAGGTTTGCTATTCCACCGCGTGTTGTATTCCTCTGCTGCAAAACAGACAAATATACCAGAGTATTTCTGTAAAGAAACTGGATCAAACCTGCACTCCTCTAATAATAGCCTTTCGTGTTCCTCTTACGAAAATTAAACTTGCAAACTCCTCTCCCTGGACAATGGCCTGATGTGCCAGAGCTGCCTTTGTAGGAACCATACAGGGATCACAGCCCGGGGGTTTAGATTTGATTACTTTGGTCCTATTAGCAGAGCATTTGTACTTAGCTTCAAGAAATGAACATCCTGTACCACGCCTAAGAACATGGCTTGGAGGTGCAGACAGTAGTCAAAGACAAGATTATAAAAGACTAGACGTGGCCTGAGGGTTTAGTTTTGGAGAATATTAATAACAGTGATTTAGGGAGAATAACATACAAACCATCTTGGGTTTTGCAGTTGCAAAGCCTTGTTGTTACTAGTGTCTGGCAATTCAGGGCGCGGGCAGCCCAGAGCTAAGCTGTGCTGTTGCAGCGTGGCTGCAGAGGATGCAGGGAAAAGAAGGCAAAGACAGACCTTTGTTGGCTCCGGGACACCAACACAGAGAGAAACTGTATCTGAGCCATAGGTCAGATATTCTCCTGGTGAGCACAAAAGAAGAGACTGTTAGTATCCGCAGCGCACAAGTGTCCAGAAGGTACTACTGCTTATCCTGCACAGGAACAAAGTACCTCCCTCTGAAATGGCGGCACAGCTCAGCGTCCTAAAATGACACCAACAAGTGGAGGAACCTTGTGAAGCTCTCTGTCCGTTCTGCATCACCATTGCCATAAATGGCTCATCTTCTCTGCTTTTGATTTTCTGGCTGTGCACTTGATATGACTTAAGCAGCTTTCCTGAGTCTTTGTAATCAAACATCTTCTTCCTCTTTGACGAGACAAAGTAGGTGGCTGGATTGGCAACTCTTTATTGTGACACGAAATAGTCTTCATTCACACAAGTATGTGAGAACTCAGTGGGCAGTGAATGAAGCATGAGAAACAGTAGAGAAAACAGTCCTTGAACCCAGTTCTACTCTCTTTTTATAGGGATGGGAATTCATTATTTGGTCTCAAAATATAGACACTTTCTGATAATTACCTGAAACAGCATCTATGAAAAAAAGAGCTTGTGTCATGGTTGTTAAACTGCAACTTTCTCTCTTTGTTCAAGTTATGATGTTTGCCATTTTCTTTTAAAAGGAAAAGCCCACCTATTTGAAGTCCTAGATACGCTTTACCACGAGCTGACAGCCTGTGAACTCTTACAAAGCCAGCCTCTGGAGAAGGCGCAGAGTCGCCAGGCCTTGTCTAACCCACTGGTCATCTCGTGCTGAGCAGCGGTGCCAACTACGACCTGCACGACCAGCCAGACAACAGCCCTTGTTCCTTCAAACACAATGAATGGATAAGACTTGTCCAGTTCAACGGAGCTCAGTAACGGAGAAGAGTAATAGAAGAATTCAGCCATGAAGTCAAAGGTATGCTGCTTCTGGGAAGAGCGCCAGGTCCTCAGCTACCGTCAAAGCCCTCCCTTACCTGAATGAGCGTTCACAGGACGTGAGGACAGTGTCTCTCTCTGATGGAAGCCAAACCATCCTTGTATGATGGCCCTGTAACTGTACCCGTTAACCAAATAAAAACTGTTCCAAACACACTGACCTGACCTATTTAGATTTACAGCCCTGGTTACACAGTGGCTGGGCACAGTTTCTAGCTTTTTTGGTAGCTCAATTCAAAAGCAAAAGGCAGCCTGTGTTATCACTGGCAAGTAAACCGCTTCCTTAACGTCCAAGTGTCAAAACGGCTGTACTATAAACATACACACGAGTGTATGCCTGTAGTGCAAGTTTTAAGGCCTCATGTATAAAATGCGTTTGTGTGTGTCTGTGATTCCATTATTCACCTTATTTAACTCTGAAGTTAGATTTGTTATTGCTCTGCTGAATTTTATATTTGCAATTATAGAGATGCCTTAGAAATCTGCAACAGTCTTTCCTGACAATAGTCTTAGATTTTACATTAAAAGTTACATTTAACTGCTTGCAAAAGGTACAAAGCAATCTGGTTCCCAGGCTCTCAGGGAAAGGAAGGGCTGAAAAATTCACTTTGCAACAGCTGCTGTTGTCGCATTAGCAAACAACACGTGCAGTACATGACTTTCTTCTCTCATTCAGTTTCCCTCAATGCAACTGTAGAGACACAAGACTAGGCCCCACTTGCAGACAAATTAATGTAAAAAGCTGGGCCTAATCATGGTGTCATGTAACATTTTAATCAGCAATAACATAATTCCGGGGGGCAAAAGCAAAAAAATAGGTTGCTTCCAAGATGCTTTTGCTGTTTAATTCAACTATCAAACACAGAAACTGAAGAAGTGGAGTTCTTAAATGATCCAACTGAATTTACGTTATTAAAAAATGCACTCTAGATCTTTTAACAATGTGAAATTTTTTTCCTGAGATAATGCCAACAATGAAATAAGACCAGTGAATTCAGAACTGTGCATATATGCATTTTTCCTGTGAAAATGGTTTTCATACAGGAATAAGGTCCGTATCACAATGCAGTCTGGGGAATAAGAAGATTTCTATTCCTTTCTATTCAAATTACGCTGTATTGCTTACACAAGCCTCTGTCCAAAATTGTGATACATTACTTAGCAGTTAGAGCCATGTGGGTAACAAAAATTTACAATAGGTACTTTCATTTAATTTTGAAAGAGGAAAAAAAAGGTGTTTTTAAAACAATGGAACAAACTCTGTTCAGTGGTGTTTTACCTATTGGGTTTTTTTCTCGTTTAACAGAGGGAGATTTTAAGAATAGATATAGATTTTTAATGTAGATTTTTCATAACGATAAATTAGACATACATAGTGCAATATTCACCCTGTAAGAATGAAAACTGTATACTAATACTAAATGGAATACTAACTTAATACTTAGCATAATATACTATTATTTAGTATATACTAAACTATATGCTAATACTATATACTACAAAAACTATATACTACATATGCACAAAATCAAAATGAGCAGACATTTGTTCCCTGCTGGGGTTCATTTTCTAAAAAAACAAGAACAAGTATCAGCTTATGTTTCGTGCAGCTCTCTTAGGCTTACCCTGGAATACTGTAGATGTCTCCAGAGAGAAAATGCCAGCAAATAATTAAATAAGCGTGATCTGTGTGCACAGTTAGCAGAAGAGACACTTCAGGAATAGGATTATAATGCAAGTACATACCTGATTATGGATGCCCTCATGCACTCCAGGATTCTTTTGTCATTTGAATGAATATTACTTACTGTATCCACTCTCTCTCTATACACATATATGTGTATTTGTATTATACATACTTCTGTATATTTTAAGATCATTATGCTAATTGTATACTTTTAGTATCTTTTTCACCACTAAGTTTCTACTTCACTTTCTAATACAATTCTAGAAATCTAGGCTATTAAGTAAACTGATGTCCTAAGGCCAAAATGGGGGGGGAGCACTGTGACTACTGCACAGCTTATCCAAACAACAGTTGAACTGTAATTAGAAACCAGAAAATGTCACTGGAAACCTAAACTGGTGTTAAGGAAGATGCAAACAGCAGAGATAAAAGGAAGCCTTTGTGAATAAATAAACAGCATTTAACTGATATAAGAAGCAGCAAAATCATATCTTGCTAAATTACCTTCAAATACTGTAAAATTTTTATTTCTTTAAGAAATGTCTATATCAGAATCATTTTTGATACATCAGCGTATGCTGATTAATAATATAAGATGATTATTTTAACTCCAAAAAGCAATTAATATGGAGCAAGACAGACTTGCAGTATTTCCAGAAGAAGAATCTGTTCTTCAGGATGGATCAAGAAACAGTCCTCGGTCAAATTCTTGCTGGAAATCAGAGGCAAAGCAAAGCACTGTACTTTTAGAGTCCTTCTTCGGTGACCTTAAAATTGTTTTTTTTCTTTAAATATTCTTACCTTAATGTTTTATACTGAGCCTGTTGGCAGTGTTGCTGAGTCTGATAAACATTTCATGTGCACCTGTATAAATATGTAATTTTAAATCAATGTAATTGAGAAATTTCTTGCTCTGCCTCAAAAGCAAGGAGGCTTCCACGGTTTGATTTGCTATGTGGAACATGTTCAAAAGAGCCTGCACAGTAATCCTGGGGAGCAAAAACCTAAATCTCTAGGGTTTCTTAAAGACCTAGCTCCTTAAGTTAAGTGAGTTCTGCAGATTTCAGCTTCCTTTTTTCTACAGGGAACACATACCAAGTTTAAACTGTCTTTGTAAAAAAAAAAAAAATCCCTATGTGACAAAACCCGAAAAGATAAGAAAGCACACTCAAAAGCCTTCCATTTAAAATGTACAACCCCAAATCCAGCGTCTCAAATCTCTGCAAACACTTTATTTTGTTGTATGTTTACCAAATGGTAGTAAGTGGCCATTTGCTTGCACGTTGACTTCTCAGTGAAGAAAAAAATCCAGGAGAGAGTGCATGTGCTAAAAACACAAGTGCAATTGCCCATCTCCAATTTTGCATAAGTAGACAAAGGCCCACGGAGCATGCCTTCCCAACATTTCTTTGTTCAGTAGGAAAACCAGTTTGGAGGATTTCACGTGACACATTACCAGGTGAGACCAGAGCCCCGCTGCACAGTTTCCAACTGGTAAGGGTTACTTAGGTCTTGTCTGTAGAAGGGATCTGGACTACTTTGATTTTCAGTTAGAAAGCCAACGGGCATCTATAAAAGGCCTAAAGCAACCTGATTATGCTGGCTTTGAGGCACTCTGGTTGAACTCTGGCCTTATACCATGCTTGAGATTTTATCCCCTCCCCAGCATGCTCATTCCTCATTCTAGTAGATTCTTGGTTTTTTTCTCGAGAATAATTCCATTCTTACACAAAGGGCAGTTTGTTTCCTCCCCAGTTTAGCTGGGGATCCCAGCAAAAAAGTTATTCTTCATCACCTCTTCTATATGTCCTTCCCTCCTCCATCGCTAATTGCAGAGCAATAAATCCCTCAGGCTCCCAGATTTTGTACTTTGAGACTGGGGTCCAATCTTTCCTCAACTGAGCTGCCTGGAGTGTTCTCAGCACTCCTAACCCTCTCTCCTACAAGCCTCCAGGAATGTGCCCTTTCTCCTGCTCACGTCCCCTAAACCCGGCAGTCTAGCTCTCACAGACTTTGCTCACGTAACGTGTTTGCGTTCCCTTAGCCTTAGTGGTTCAACATAACATCTCCACAAATTGTCATCAAGCTCGCTTTCTTAGCAGTCACCATCTTAATTTATTAATTTTCTATTAAAAGTGCACATTGGCCCTAACAAGGAAGCTGGGACATTTCCTCCACTGATCTCACTGGATTTCCACAAAACAAGCTCTTCAGTTTGACTTTATTCTCAAACCACTTTCTCCTCCCAGTGCCCCCCTCACTTATTGTTTGGCATATTTCTCGCTGAGATAACCTGAGGGTCTGCACACTTCAAGCACAAGCTACATTTTTCAAGAAGAGTTTCCTCCTCCTATTATTTTTTACTTTATATGAGGTAAAAAAGTCCACCTGATATATAAAGTTATTCAATAATTGTCCAATTTATTTCCATGGAAGCTCTCTGAAGTACCTGGCAGTGACCACTTGTCAACAGATGTGACACGATCCACAAAACTTTTGCACCAAAAGAGCGTGGCCATCTCCAGCCACAGCTGTGCCAAGAGGTTGATGGCACCTGTACACACTTTTTAGAAGAAAAAAATCCTTGGCGCTGGTATGTTTAAATTTGCTGAAATTTGTTGGAATTAAATCTCCCTTTCATAATATTGTCCATTCATCTACTACATGGTACGTTTCAATGATGAAGGCTGTTTAGATTTCATTCTTTGTTTCCATCTTATTGTCAAGAAGAAGGGAACACTTTCCAACAGGGCTGTGTAAAACAGAATTGCTTGGTGTGGAGAATGATAATAAACATTCACAGCATGTGTGTGACATCACATTACCAGCCAAAGGGTTTCTCTTAAGATTTATAATCTCATAGAGGTTAAGACACTGGATCCTTTAATATTTACATTATCTTATTTGCTTAAAAATTTTACGTGTAATTCCACATAATACAAAAGCTATAGAATGTGTTTCTTGGTGTGAAATTCAATTGCAAATCATCCATATTTCCTGAATTACACTTTGCTTTCAAGAGGCCAGGATTTTCAGAGTTTCATTTGTTTTCTATTCGACTTTTCTGGCTCTGCTGTAACACACCAGCAGAAACACCCTTACCCATTTCCCATGGTACTGTCTGTTACAGTAGTTTAGTGGCTCTAAATTGTGGCTTTTGTGGGCAACTGCTGAGACTGAGTATGCATTTCTTTGGGGAGGCTACCAGACCTTTCTGAGCCCAGCTTCCTCCCTGAAGAGACTGAAGACAGAATCAGCATTCCCCATCCTTACCCCAAGCCACCAGAGCACTCCCGTTTAGCTACACGTGTATATACACGCAGTGGAGTGTCCACAGGCTGCCCACGGGCAGGAACTCACTGCTCCAGGCCACTTTGCTCAACAGGAGTGGAAATCCTGGGGAGATTTAGGGAGGCATTTTTCTGGCATTGCCTCAACATGCTGAAATAGCTCAACTTCATTTTGTCCCCTTGATTTTTTTCAAATTAACATTTGGCCTTGAGGCTGCACATATTGGACACCACACCGGGACTGAGGTACTCAGGTTCTTCAAAGAGCTCCCCCTTAGCAAGGCCAAACCTTACTCACTTCTTCACTTAGGAGGGGTGTCTGCATTACAGCAAACCTCCCTGAATTGAGACTTGCTTCTTAAATGACATTATTTTCTAAAATGCTTATATTTTTCTAAACTGTAACCATTTCAGTCTCTCTGTCTGAAGAATTGTCTCTCCTAGACTTATGTCCAGAAGAGGACTTATGTCCTATCCATTTCCAGGCTGTATTAACAGTAGAACAAAAGAAAAGAATGAAAAGGCTCAGAGGAAATTCTGGAAATCCTAGCCGGCATTTTAGAACAAGTTGCCAGTTAGACCTCAAATTCAGTTCATGACCAGTTTTCCTCCCACCTGGACAACTATATTTTTGTCTAATGAAACTCACAAAAGGATGGCAGAGTGTCAGAATCAGTAGACAAAGGTCTGCTCAAACTTCTACACGTTTGCCAAAACTTGGGAGGACAGAATACAGATAGCTGTTTATTTTTAAGTTAAATAATACCCTAGGAAATAAAAAAGAATTAACTCGGCATGATACTAATGCATGCTTCAAAGAATGCAGACTTTGTACCTTTGCCATTCAAATTTGTGAAGGAAATAGCCCTTACTTAGTTTAGACTTCACTAGAAAATGTTGTTAATGAAAGTTTAACTGCTTCCCCACCAGCTAGTTGTGAGCTGGCAAGAGCCTGGTGCGACAGCTGGGTAGCACATCTTCTAAGGACATGCTAGCTTTTCTGTGTTATACTTAGTGCCCTAGATGCCATGAAATGGAAATCCATGATCCTGCAAGTCCATACTTTCCATCCACTACTTGGGAAATCCAGCTGAATTACAGGATTTGTCACAAACACAAGCTCACACCACAACGCTGTGCCTGCTGCAACAGGGAAGGGCTGATTCTTCTGTCTGTGTTGGCTGAGGAGAGTTATACAAGTCCTGCTCCGTGTGGAATACAGGAATAGAGACATTTCAGAGGAAACAGCAGAGGGCTGAAAGCGGTACAGGGCTGGTCCCACCAAAAGACAGTCTGTGCCAACTAACCCAAAGCTGGCTACCATATTTTTTCCGAACTCACGCCTTATTCAGTGAGCTCAATATGTCAGGCTTATAAAATACTTAATTTAACACATCACGTAGTAACACACCGTTACATACTAATGAGATGAGGCCTACGAGCAGTGTTCCTACTGAGGACCACAGACTTACTTCAGGTCATGAGCAGCACAATCCCCGCATGCCAGGCAGCTCCACCTAGGGGAGAGTGTGTAGGCTTCAAAACCCCACTGACTTACTCTGTTCCCCGTGGTGTTTTGTAGGAATTGCGAGCACAACACAAATTACATTATAAATGACTGGTTTATGATTCTGCCTCAAAGAACTATGAGATAACTTATCTTTGTCAAGGAGTAAACAAGGACTGTAGGATGACATTGAAAAATTATCAGTGTTCAAGTGGTTTCACCACATCCTCACTGCAAAGCAAAAAGGTCATAAGAGCTGAGTGTTTGTCCTATTATAGTTAGGGATAATTTCTGTACTTGAAGAAGGTTTCATTGTTTGATAGTTCTGGTTTTGGTGATTATTTCTCATTGATTTTTTCACAACTACAATTGGGAAAAAAAGTCATCTAATCCCTCTCTGAGGGATTTTCCACCTCTGAAAATTGCCAAAAAAATAGAAAAAAAGAGAAAACACATGGAGGGTGAGAAGACTCAACCTATACATACCATTTAGATAAAAGATGTTATTTTTAAATAAAGAATATGCAATAGCCATGGGAGGGTCTTTTTTGTTTTTAAAATGATCTTGGAAATAAAATTCATTACACATTGACAGTGCTAGTCCAGCCCAAGCAGCAGTACTTTCTTTCTTGTCGAGCACTGCAGCTCTTACCAGCAGAGATCAGCTCTGGGGACGACAGGAGAAGTCACTGCGGCTGCTAATTGCTTATGAACAAACATCTGTCATGCCCAGGGCTGAGACACACCACTGACTCATCTACCAAAGGATTGATAGTCACCCAAAAATGTCACCAGGTTTTGAGAGTCATTTGAAAGTCACTGTCGAATCTGCTCACATTTTAAACACAATAGTCTTCTGGGGCCTCCTCTGAGCCCTGCCATCAATAACATGTAGCACATCCTACTGCCATGGAAACCATTTCTAGGTCACCTTTACATAACAGTGCAGAGAAAACATCACCAACTCCCCCATTAAGGCACCCCCCTTTTCAACCAAGATTGCAGTAACCAACTAAACTTTTATTGTAATTACACATAATATGCCACAAATAAAAAGACATATTTTCTCCAGCATAAAGATGGGAACATATATACCATGCAGGAGGTCTTGGCTCAGACTCTGCTATTATACTTCCAGTCTTCTAGCGAGGGAGGCAAAATGATTGCCTCGTCCTCTGCATCCATTTTGTACCTCAAGCTGGGTAACAGCTTAGGTTAAACTAATTCTGTAGAGAACATCATTAACACTGGAGAGACCCTCCCAAGAGGGAAAATACAGCTGGAGCTGCTTTTACATATCTGGTTGGAGCTACATATAAATAAAACTGACAGAACCAATAATTCGAGTCACAAAATTAGATTTAAGGAGCCATTGAACTGAACAACAATATATTGAGATGAGACAGAAAAGAGATGGGAAGCATTTCAAATCCTGAAATGCAGAAATATTTCAGGACATAAGAAGTAAGAAATTACATAGCAGATTCTGTTCTGTTCAGGGAACACCAAAGTGTTACTGATGTAGGAGGAAGAAACTGAATTTTTACAGAAGCTATTAGTGAACACTCTAACCTAATTATTTTCAGTATGGAATCAAGATGTTCAGATCTGTGAAGGAAGTGTCTTTCGCAAGGCAGAGTTTGGGAAGGGAACTAAGAAGAAAGACTAACAAAGTTTTCATATTACAATGATAAATCTGGACAATTTACTTCTATGGCGATAATTTTAACAAGGATGAGTTGCTCTCAAGAACTTAAGTTTGAACTTATACTGCAGGACTTCTAGTTTATGTGCAGGGCAAGGTCCTCCAATCCAACAGCCACAAATCCTAAAGACAGATATTAATATTTACAGCTATAATTCGTTTTCTCTTTTGCAACTGTTAGGTTTGCTGTTGGGTTTTTTCCCCTAATGGAGAAGCAGAATAGTGTATCTAGCAACCACTATTTCATAAAAGGAAGTTGTTGCAAGTTATGGTAGACTGATCTCAGCTTATACTATTCTTTCATTGATTGTACAAGTCATTTCCAAACTCTTGAGAGTTAGAGCATGACAGAGATCACAAGCAATTAAAAAGTACAGGAAGAGAGGAAAAAAAATATGGCTGAGATTCTGAAATAAAACATATTTCACAATGCTGACTATGGAAAAGGAGATTCTGCTGACAAGAATTGTACAAGAAAAAGCACTCTAGAATATGTAGAAAGAGAGGGTGAAATTTCCTAGGTTTTATTCTATCTCCTGTAGGGACAAGGATGTCAGGAAATGTGGAACTGAGACCATGTCCATAAGGTGGAACTGAGAAATCTGAAGGACAATTACTGAATTACTGGACTACTGAATGATAATTTATATGAGGAATAACTAAAAAGCATGCTTGTTTGTGCTATAAAACCATCCAGGGTTATAAGATCAAATATTTGAACAATAATTAAATATTCAATAGGCCATTGAGAGACTGACTCATCGTCAGAGAGTAACATGGTGGAATACAAAGATAAAGGGGTTTGCACTCAAACAGCAGCACTGTAATGAGAAGAGACCCACCTTCACGCAGTGGCCCTGAATAATCCAGTGGTCAGGGTACTCCTCTGGGAAAGGTAGAGCTGAAATTCAAGTTTGTGCTTTGAATGAAGAGG
This sequence comes from Dromas ardeola, assembly GCA_013398915.1. Lineage (NCBI taxonomy): Eukaryota > Metazoa > Chordata > Aves > Charadriiformes > Dromadidae > Dromas > Dromas ardeola. The sequence continues at coordinate 205,283 of VYZM01011546.1, read as the reverse complement.
GACTTGAATCTCTTTCAACCTCGATGCAGGCCAATGGCACCCTGGGTTGCATTAGGCAGAGCATCGCTAGCAGGTTGAGGGAGTGATCCTTCCTCTCAGCTCAGCACTGGGGAGACATCTGGAGTGCTGGGGCCAGTGCTCGGCTCCCAGTACAACACAGGCCTCTCAGAATTGCTGAAGCAAGTCCAGCGTGGGGCCACAAAGATGTTTAAGGGACTGGAGCATCTGACATACAAGGGGTGGCTGAGGCAGCCGAGGTTGCTCAGCCTGGAGAAGAGAAGGCTCAGGCAGGAACCTCAGCAATGTCTATAAATGCCTGATGGGGGGAGTAATGAAGACGGAGCCAGACTCTTCTCAGATATCCATTGACATGCAAGAGGCAACAGGCACAAACTGAAATACAAGAAATTCTGTTTAAACACACAAGACTTTTTTTTTTTTTTTTTCACTGTGAGTGTGGTCAAACACTGCAACAGGTTGCCCAGAGTGGTTGTAGAGTCTCCAGCCCTAGAGATATTCAAAGCACAACCAGACATGGGAGCAACCTGCTCCAGCTGAGACTGCTTTGAGCATGGCAGTTAGACTAGAGGATCTCCAGAGGTCCCCTCCAGCCTCAACTATTCTGTGTTTCTCAGAGTCTCGTACATACAGAGACGAAGGTCCCTATAGTTTGTGTTTTTCATTAGTAACATTATGAACAAGGAGAGTATAGCAGAAAATATACAGCAAGAAAACAAAATGACAGCAGAACAACCCCTGACTATCCCAACACGGGAAATCTGTGTCCCTCACTTACCAGAAAGTCCACCCTTGACAAAACACCTGTTTATTTTCACTTCAACTGTTCCATTTCAACCGAATCTCATTTTGTGATGGAAAAAAACCAATGTCATGAGGAATTCTAACCTGTTTTAGAATTTAGAGGCCTTTAAAACTCAAAGATTTAGCAATACAAAACCCCTGGTTTTCTTTATTCTTTTGCCCATGCAAGAAAACAGCAGCTCCAAGCTTACTACTGTTTATATGTTTTAAGAAAAAGAGATCTTAGACCTAAAAGGTAGTAAGACCTTTTAAAGCCATTTCAAATTTTGCAAGATATTTGACATTGCCTTATAAGCAGAAACAGACTTAATAACAAAAATCAGCATATAGGCCCATGTACTACTGCTACTAAAAATGGAAAGAACTAACTCCAGCAATTTGTATGAAATCTTTGGAAACTCCTTGTTACAGACTCCAGATTCACTTCATTCCTGCACAGATGTAAATAGCACACTCTTGCACACTCTGCAAAGAGTTTTAAAGCTGCATCTGCTGTTGAACGATAACATTATGGAGACCTGGTCATAACTACTGCTGAAAATAAACAGTTGGAGATCTTTGAAGGGTAGTGGAATTGTAGTTTAGCCTTTGACAGGCTCATAAATTGTCACACAAGCAAATAGCAAATGTAAGTCACATTTTCCTTTCTTTCTTCCCTATCCTCCTTGTCCAGCCAATACCACATAAAAATTTCCATACAAATTATAGCAGGTATGGATACAGGAATGCTGACAGATCACTTAATGGCCCTACTATAACTATGTTACAGTGCAAAAGGACTAAATAGACTCCCAAAAAGGCCCTTGGAAGCATTTTACACAATTATGAGGGGAAAAAAAACCCCGAACCATAATAGACAAGTCATTCTGATTCAAGTTTTATTTTTCATAGTAATAAATGGCTACAAATGATTCAGAGAACATCCTTAGCAATTGGTATGCTGTGTTTACACCCCTGCCCCCCCACTATAATTAGACACAAAGTAATTTTGCTATTGAAACAATTTGAGCATTGCACGTTCCTATTTGTTCTGTTTAACCATCAGCGCCAATGTAATGACAAATTCCTGTTCAGTTACATCTAGAGCACTTAGTCATTCACTTGACTCTACCCCTTCTCAGTTCCAGGTCCTGCAGTATTCACCATTTCCTTTGACCTTAGCTTTTGTGTTGGGAGAATAAATGGTTCTCTGCTTGGCAGAAGGCAGATAAGGGATATTTCCCTATAAACAGTTTCTACATTGCCTGATCAAAGGCACCAACCTGTGTCAGTGCTTTACGTTCCCTGCTTGGTTCTAATAACTCTCATTTATCTTTGTGCTCTAAAGTGGATACGGTATTTATTATGAACCAACCCATTAAACTCCCACCATCTTCACAATAAGTTACATGGGAAATGGGCTCCTCATGAGTGAAATCTCCCTGTCTGATTGTGTTTTACCAGTCCATATTCACTTATTTCTCTGACTGAAGTAAACATTGGATACACAAGAACAAGAGAACATTTCTTTTCATACCAGGCGCAGAAACAGTTTTTGATAAGCATAACAGCAAAGATACTTGCATTTGAAAAGTCAAGGCAAGATAAAGACAGCAAGCACATGCCTTTTCTTGGTAAACTGGTGGCACTGGTACATACGTTCAAAATCAGCAGAACTCCGTCGTCAGATCAGTCATATTATGCCAATTGTCTTGGAGTTTTAAAAATACTGGTGAGAGGTACCAAGTGAAGAGATGACGTTCGGAGCCCAAAAAGCCTTGTTGAAATGAAGCACTATTCTTTACGCTTCTCATCTAGAGCATGTTTTTACTATGCAAGATCAAAACTTCTGATTTTGCCTACTCTGCGCACTGCTGGACACACTGAAAAGTCCTATCCACGTTACAGGTGTGCACAGCACTGGTAAAAAAATCCTGGGGGGGCTCCCGAAGGGAGTTTTCTGGCCACAGTAATGCTCCATAACTTCTTTTGGCTGAGGTGCTGGAAAGCTTGTTTTTCCCTCTAAGTATCTCAGGGGAAAATGGGAAAGAACTCAAGGATCATCAGTTGCCACCTGATCTAACTGGGATCCTCGGTGCACAGGGGTGCGTCCCCTCAAAACAGCAGTGAGGCTCTGAGGATATGCATGTACATGGGGCAGGGGCTTTGGGGGCATCCCGCTTCGGGGGCGGCAGGAAGTTAGGACACCCTTAGACGTGTCTCAGCTTGGGCGAAAAGGATATAATTTGTTTGCAGTTTAAAAATAAATTCTGGCTCGAATAAAAAATTCAAGGGAGGGAAGGAAAAAATCTGTTTCTGTTCAGAAAGTTCCAACAAAACAAAAAGAGGAAAAAAAGCAATGTTACCAGACAATGGAGGAGAAAATAATCTAGCCGTTTCAATAGACCTGACGCTATAAAAAATCCAGTCTGGCAAGTGAGTGTGCCCTACCTAGAATGTGAAATGAGTCCTGCACATGGTAACGATTGCTAAGCACATCACTATGGAAATTGAGAGCTCACAGCAGGCACAGGGAGTCTTAGAAACGTGGAAAATCAATACACTGGATGCTGTGGCGAAGAATGATTCCAGCAGAGTGACCTTTAAACAGCTTGATAGATTGTAAGCAAGCAGAAGAGAAGCGCAAGGGGACAAGCCAAGCGCAGGAGAACTGAGCCGCGCTGCAGCCCCTTGGCCAGCAGCAGCACCAGGGGCTCCCCAACAATTCAGCCTGGCAGTGGTTCTGTGGGACAGGAGGAATAACAGTAAGAATTATTTACCCATGTTTAAGGTAAAATGGCTAGCTATTTAGCAGCAATGCTACATAATAATTGAGAGGAGAAATAGAGACTGCCCCACACTATGGATACTACATAGCATATTAAGATAAAAAGAATACCACTGATGAATTTGGTCAAGACATCTACGTTAACAGCTCTTCCTTCCAGAGGGTGGCGAGGACCCAGTAAGTGGAAGTCCTCAGGCTGGCAGAGGGAAGAGATGATACATCATTCCCTTCACACAGTTGGTGGAACAGACCAGGAATTTTCCAGGGAAATACTTTGGTCAGAAAATGTGGACTTCATTAAATTGAATGTTATTTTGTTGATATAAATTGTGTCAAGAGTTCTGGAGTATAACCAACAGCCCAGGGGTATGGTACTCACCCAGGAGGTGGAAGACTGTATATAATTGAGCAGGGACTTAACCTTGGTCTCCCATATCATCAGGAATTCTCTAATCATTGCACTGCTGACCTGCTGGGTTCTCTCTTAATCTTTCCTGTTGGAGCTGCTCCACTTTGCATAAATAATTGCATGTTATGCAGTGCAAGGAATTAAACCCAGTTCTCCCATATCCTAGATGAAAGCCCTGACCAATGGGGTATCCACTTCAACTTTACATACACCTCTTGTGTTAAACCAGTTTAAATCAGTTTTTGGATAAGGTATGAGAGTTATCTAAATCAGATCAAACAACTCAAATATGAAATCAGCAGTTTACACTCAGTCTTCCCTTCTTGTCCCCGGAACAAGAAAACCTATTCACACAGCCTTTTGCATTGGTTTAATTACAGCACTATAAAATAAGACTTTAAATAAGAACACTGCAAAGTGCTAGCACAGAAAAAAAACTCATCTGAAATGAGTTGCCCCCGATCACAAAACCCACTGCTAGTCACTGCTCTTTCCTGGTGTCGGCTGTACCAGGCAGGGAAGGAAGAGTGTTACCCTTTCAGCCTGCAGCCTGCAGCTCTTTCAGGGCTGAGCTGGGAAAGTTGAAGGGGAAGAATGGGAAAAGCAGCTTTGCGGAGGCCTGTACTTTATCTGCTTTGTGTATGCAGCTCCTGCATTAGCATTACATTTACTTTTAGAATATCCAGCCGTGTACGTTCAGAAAAAGCTTGAGAATATTTGACCTGTAGAACACTGGGAATGATATTTACTGGCATTCCTCAGTTCTGAAGGATGTTTTAGTTGTAATAACCATTTTAATAACATACCAAAAAGAAATAATACAGAACGTAAGGAAAAGCTTTATATCTACCAAACCCACACTGTGCAAGAGTATCCATCACATTTTGCAGACTATACAATGGCTCTTTAAATCTCTCAAAATTATTGTAGACCTCAAGCATATTTTCTGCAAAAAGATATATTTTTTTCTCCCATACATTTTTCAATTCTTCTTGTGATTCTTGTTTCAAATACTTAAAATTCCCACTCTGTTGTTTCCAATATTTTAACTACTTTTACCTGTCACTCAATGCCAGTCTGGTTCACATTTCCTCTTACCTACGGCTTACTTGGTATGCTTCAGGGTTAAGCCGCAGTAAGCATTCATAAAAATAGCTAGCCATATAGAAATGCAATTTATTTAGATAGTATTTTCCTTCTCATCAAGAACTACCTACATACAGAAACACAATAAATGCTACAATCATCAAAAAGTAAGCTATTTTTTACTATTTTCCTCTTGCAAATCAGAGAAATTTAAAGGCAGTCTCCCTGTAAGAACCATCACCTCATTTAATGAATGTAAAATTTCAGTACTTAAGATCCAAGAAAGCTGGACATTTTCTTATGTGCTACTATATATATATATAAAAACTAGCAGAGAAGCTGTAATTTAAAATCAACTTCAGAAATTTTTCACTGGTTTAAGAAAGAGCTAAGAGCTTTAGTTTGTCTTTCTAACCAGAGGAAACAAAATCAGTACTTTATAGTAATTTGTGTTATCTACTTGTCCAGAGAGAGCTAAGGACTTGATTTCAAAGTCAGTCAGCAGTTCCTGAAAACTAGGGCTGTTAGTAATGTCTCATTTTAGATATGAAACACAGTAACATGAAAGTATTTCCTGTTGAAAAAAAGTGTTCTGAACTATTATTTGAGAAGAATGTCAGTCTATTAAGGTCAATACAAGCGTCCCTATGCTGAAGCCTTTTCCTAATGATAATCTAGAACTCCAACAGCAGCAGAAGAGAGTCAACACTCCCTTTCCTTTGCTATTTTACTGTAAATGGCTTTGAAAATAGCAACACTGTTTCAGAAGGTTTTGTGAATATAGTTCTTAAATACTGTAAGCAAAAAGTAAAATTCCAAAGTAAATAAACTCAGCCAGACCGAATATGTAAGGCTTCAAAAAACAGTTAAGATAGTAAAAATCTTTGGTCACTAATGATGCGAGTGGAAAAAAAAAAAAAAAGAGATGGAGGGGAAAGAGCTTGTATTTTTTCACCTGAACAATCTGGTTTTGAATGAAAAACATAATGTAGAACTAAAGGTCTGTAAAAAGATCCCTGGGAGCTTTTATACTGCAGTAGTAGGTATATACTTATATTTTACCTCCTAGCACAATCTGATCAAACATAGTGTTTCTTCTTTACGTATTTTCTATGCTACAATGTTATTGTGTTACTGGTTTGATATGATCCTCTTCCATTCTGAACAACAAAGAACTTTTTTTTTTTTTTTACTTTCTCCAGTTTTATCTCAGTATCTCCTCAGTTCTTAGTTTTCAAACACAAATACAGCTCATACTGTTGAAATTACATTAGAGAAGGCTCATTCATTGGTATGGGGTTTTTTTCCCACTTAACTCTAAAGTGAAAATAACAGCAGATGGATTTTTTGGCTTACACTCTGACCAAGCAGAAGTTTCCGAGGAAAACTTCCACATACAAAATACCAAATCTCAAGCTGTGATATATTGGGGTTCATATATAGCAGTAGGTTGAATGCACCTTTATTGACTATGAGTTAGAATATACCCCTAGCAATGGGCTTTACCAGGGCTCTAAACCATGGCTGAGCTTTCCAGACAATTTTTACACACACACTCTCACATAATGAACACTTAAAAGAATGGAACTACATGAAGACTGAACCAGGTTATTAATCACTACAAACTATGCCTCCTCCCCCCAACAGCACAACACCTGCAGGACACATTTGCATATTGCATATGTCTGCACTGGAAATAATGGAGTTGTGATAGGTGGAACAGATGGCAGGATGAAAGAGAAAAACTAAGTGGTGAACAGCAAACATCTATCTCTCATAGCAGCAAAGTGCTGAAAGGAATACCTGGAGTAGCCAGAAAGAAAGGCTTTTAGAGAAAAACACTGTAGAGGCATAAGCTGTTCAACTTTCCATTTCTCCCCTATTACGTAAACAGAATTTGCTCTGATTTTTAAGATGTAACTACTCCTGCATGTGGCTATTATTTTGGTATAATATGCCTTTTTCCTGTTCCTGAATGTTTTTGGCTTAATGCAAAGGAAACAGACACTTACTACACCATGTGTCCACATACGGAATTTGTCTGGAGTAGCTGCTTCAGAGGCAGGTTCAAGTGCAAACAAGACCTGCATATTCTGTGTCCACTCTGGTTTTCTAAAGAAAAAGAAATTCTGTTTACTATCAATATATCTGCAATACACTTAAGTCTCTAAATGGAGTTTGAGTGATTCCTTGGCTTTTGGCATGTGATGAGCATCATGGCTAACACTCTTTCGATGTAGTGAAGCATGTGATGGTAGCTGTGCCTGGGCCCTCCCTCCTTTCCCACATTGCCGAAGTTTTCCACATGAGCCTGTGCCACAGTCAGATCGTGCCAGCAGTTTTACACACTCACCTGATGTTCTGCAGTGGTGGTGCAATGACATTGCTGTTACTATGCCCAGACTTTTCATTGTATTTTAAGCATTCTTCCCTTGGGGCTTTTTCATGTCAATGACAAATGCTGTTAGCAACTCTGTACTCATGAAAATTCACATCATACCAACACTCTAGTAAGACCTTTAAAATCTTTCTAAGATTAATCTCAAGAACATTTGTTCAGAGTCACAGGTATCTTCACCCTCTTCAAGACACTACTTTATGTGCTGACTCTGACCAACAAAGACAGATACTGAATTTCAGTTTACAGACTTCCTTAGAAACAATAAAAGCCTAAAAATAAGGTGACATATGCACTATTTATTAGTTGTATCCAATATCCTGAAGGCTGAGAAAATCTCAGTCTTCACCAAATTGAGAATTAGCGTCTGTGCGTCTTTCCTCAGATGTTCAGTTTATATCCGTCAGGAACTTTGCCCTGAGTGAAATTGCTGACTGCTTTGGATGTTCTTTTATTCCACTATTAATCACAGTCAAAATAAGAAGCTTCTTGAACAAGTATTTTCAAACACAAGGGTTTGATGGCCCTGCCTGACATGTCAGGAGAAAGATGTAATTTTGGAATTCTGGAAATTAATGGATTCACATTTTTCTCAACCCACAGGAAACATACCTTTTTTTCACCGATTCCCTAAAAATATTATGCCTGTTTACTGACTATATATATGGAGGTGAGTCAGCAGCTCGGTCCTGGCCACTCAAGCCCCAGGTCCAAGCCCTAGAATTTAGTTTGGTTTTCCCTTCCAGCAATCCCTCTTTCACCCAGAGGTTGGCACATGACATTAATCTCAACAAAGTGCTGAGATTACAGAGTTCTCATGGGCACTGCCTCTTAAAACCAAACCTTGGGGTGTTAGTTCACTAGTTTGTGTACCTCTTTTTATGTTTGGTGTCTTTTTTATCATACTCCTGGCTGTAGAGGGGTGGGATTACCTCATCCCCACCTTTTCTTTCATATGGGATGTATAACTAATCTCAAATAGCACCTGCAAGTCCCACAGGTGAGGATCCGTCTCTGCTGTATATACCCAGTTAAGCCCTTCAGGGATAGCTTTATGCACAAAAGTGAAACACTCTTTTTCATCCTATTGACTTGCAGAGCAAGATTAAGAAAGAATTAATAGAATTTTGATACGCTTTTCCCAAATGCCAGACATGCAAACTGAGCAAAAGCTAGGATTTTTAATAAAACTGTTCAGCTGCAATCGAGCAATAATGATGAAATTAGAGGTAGTATATAGACATTTAACTTGTCATATATTCTGGAAAGGTGTCCTCACTACCATAAATTGTGTCTTATTCACAGAGATTTATCAGAAACGCCACAGAGTTTGGGGAAGAAGAAAGGGAAAAATAATTAGGATCACTAGGATACAAATTGAAACATCCAAAAGAATGCAGACAATGAGTAAAGGCAAAAAGCAAAGCACAGAAGCAAAATCCCATGCAAAGCACGGTGATGTCAGTAACACAGTTCATAATGAAGGTCTCCCTTAAAACAGCAAAAAGTAAAAAATACTTCTGAAGGGAGCCAGTGACAAAGACTTAATGGGAAGGGGAATCTCACGGATTTTTCTTTCTTTGCCCTTTTATCTGAAAGAATCTAATATTTCAGAATACTTCACATGAGGATTCCTCATTTTAAAAAAAAAGAAGAAAAAAAAAAACAGACAGATTTTCCATAGTCATAAAACCTGAACAATGTTCTTTAGCTTGTGTAAATAAAGGTGCTGCAGCCAGACCTGCAGAAAGCAGCCAGCCAAGGGCTGAGGCAAGTGCGGATTGATTTCAGATGCGCACCCGGGGCGAGCTGCTGACTAAAGAGGACAGAGAGCTTTCCTCTCATTCCAGGCTCTGCTTTTTCCTATTAGAGGCTGAGATACTGCGGGTGTTCTGTGCCTGTCAGCATGCAGAGAATGACACCGTGAGTGTCATTGCAGGACAACATCAAACCACCAAGATTCATCAAAACTGATGTGGAAATAAATTATAAATAACCTCCAAGTAGTTCCATTAAATGTAGGAAGTTTCACTGAAGTACAGCCATCAACACTGTCTTTGAGCTACAGGGAGCAAATGAGTGCAAAGCAAGAATTAGATTATGTGGGAAGAGACTTGCAGCATCTTTTAATGAATTCACAGTCCTCCTCAGAGGAACACTGTTTATTTATTCCCTGATATATGTGACCACATGATTAATTCATCTGCCAGCTTGATAAAACTGACTCTCCAAACTGTTCGTATATTCAGATTCAGTGACAGGAAATAATAGGATTAGCACAGCAGCATATTCAGCTTTTGTGATTTTATCACAGGTCACGCTATAGAAAAGATTTCCTTCAGAACCTAACACTTGGAGGCAGGTGATTAGAGGTGAATCTGTAATATCTAGCCTTAATGACTATGAGCAGAACTTGGAAAACATGAACTTTAATTGCTCAAAACACCAAGCCCACAAAAAAAACCAGTTTTGTTTTTTTAAAAAATCAACATATATTGCTTTAATATGCAAATATCATGGCTTTGGGGATGCAATGCAAGAATTGGAAAATTGGGATTGGCAATGTTATCTCATATACTAACGCAATTACTGTGTGGTAACAGAGTTTTTGAGAATATTGTTCCTACTATCCTCCCAACCACACGAAAACTCTGCCGTTCTGACAACATCTTCTAACTGGGTTACACAGGTTAGCTGGGGTGTGCATTCCTGACAACGCATCTGCTTTGCAGTAGAAATCCAGCAGAACGGGATTAGATCTGTCTGCAGTGACTTTCTGCGGCTCTCCCTATGTGATTAGAAGTCTGGGTGAAATCTGCAGTTCACGGTGGCACAAAGAACATAACTGGGCACAGCTGCAAGTTTTAGCAACACAAACAGTGTGTAAATACAGCATTAGTATGGAAGGAGTAATGTGACTGTAGCTGCTCGCATCTGGAAAAATTAATTCATCACTGAAAACATACCCAGACTTGACTGCTTTATTTCAAAAAACTATGAAGTCATAGCTTTATAAAGGGCAATATAAAAACTAACCATCTTATCAATTATGAACAGTGAGTTAAATTCTGCAATGAATTACCACAGTAAACTCATCACTTGGGCTTTTCCAATAGAGTCTTTTACATCAGATACTAATTAATTTCTAATTGATCTTTCCAAGAACAACTGTTCAGTGTGACCATAAAGTTCAATGCCCTGCTTCAACATTTCACCTCTTCAAGCACAAAATAGCAGGACTTTAGTTAACGGGGCTGAAGACTGATTTTGTTTATCACCAAATTCCTGAAACAAGGACAACAACACAACAGGCAGAACGCTACTTAATCGCACGCATTTTACAATCCTACTACAGCTGTTATGCGGTAACCTGGTAAAAATGCTTAAATACGTTTAGCAGGCTTGACAGCGTAGTTACCAGGGCGTTCAAGCAAGGTTCATTTATGGACAGTTCTTTGGCTGTCACACTGGCAATGTCTGTATCAACAAACAGAACGGCCCAAAGGGCTGGATCAGGGCAGTGAAACGATCTGGAAGCGAGGACACCACATCCAGCCATATATACTAGGAGAGGAGTTGCTGTTTTGGACTATCTTTAGTCTGGTCCCAAGTATTGAACCTCCATTAGCACCTGGAACAAATCAGATGTGTTTCTAGAGTGAATACTGCAGTTCAGTTTCATCTCAAAGGCATGCATGGAAAATGGAGAAAATAATGAGATTTGCTTTGAAAGCTCAATCCTGATCCTAAATAAAACAGTCACATAAATGCAGCATTGTGTTGTAATTATTTGACAGAATCACAATATTGCATTTTGAATAACAGTGACAGTGCAGAAAGAGCTAGAAAACGAATTACTTTTCATTAGAGCAAGATATTTAATTTGGCAAAGCGAGCAAGGCAGAGAGGGGCGCAGCTGACTCCATTTACCAAGCCCAGCACTTCCCATGAAGGTGCCGACATCGCGTTCAGCTCATGAAACACACAACAGGAACACCAACTGCACCAACTGCTGTCGGGATGACAGGGTTCCATGGAGCACCTTCAGAGCTGACTAACTGAGCCGGGAGCACAGGGAACTTGCCAAGGCATTCTCTTGCGGTGGGAAATACTGCCTTGATGGTGGTCTTTTAATGCCTTTAGAGATTCTCTCTAGAAGCTTCCCCATGTGCACTCTATCATTGTTACAACTTAGCATAAATAGTATTAATATTTTCCTGAGGACAGTTTGAATCCAAATTGTCTATGAATATGATTCCGTGACTCCGTGATTTATTTTCATTAACAGCCTCAAGCCCCCCTAACAGTTCCATAAAACACAAACATATGATTAGCTACCTGATTTAGACAGATCACTTAATACACACATTTTGTACGTCTGTTACATTTTTATCTTGAAGGCTCTGGAAAAGGTAATATCCTAAAAGAATATAATTCAGTCTTTCCGACAATTATTTTGAATTGATAAATTATATCTAAAGGTTGATTCAGGGTATGCTCAACATTTAACAAAAAAATAACTTGAATGACACCTAGTGGAAAGAGAAGCAATAGCCGATTGCACAGCAGCTATGTACAGTTTTGAATAGTGAAAACAGCCAGGAGGGAGGTTCTTTATGAGAATGGGTGGGAGGAGAAAGAATTATTTGATAAAATGGATGGAGTACAATTTAGGAGAAGAATTTCCTAAATGACAAGAGTTTATCTGCCTGTGTAATAATCTTCCAAGGAAATGGAATATTTGATCTGAGGGAGACAAAATTAAATCAGGTAAAACCAAAATAAGGGGGCAGAGGGAAACAATACAATAAGCAAATACGGACAGAATGAAAGTCAGAGTCCTCCGATGTATAAATACTAAAAGGCTTTAGCAGGCTAGTTCTCTAGGGTGCAGCAGATAATAGGAATATTTTGGCCCTGGGGCGACAAAAACTCCTGATGTGAGAGAAACCACAGATTTTCTTTAGTTCATTTCTGCAGGCAATATTCCTTGATGTGTGAATGAATCTCATGATCGATCTTTTTTTTCCTTCTTTTTGCTTATTTGTATAATTCATGAATTACCAGTGACTCACATCCAATTATAAAGAAATATTTTGGTTATTCTGTTACCACCAACCTATTTGAAAATATGAAAGAACAGATTTAATCAAGGTGATGGAAGTTAAATGAGAAGCACTTTTGCCATCTATAGACAATGTGATGCAGCAAGTTTTTTCATCACTGGAAACAGAAATAGTGCTCGAGAAAGACTTCTGTCTTTCTAGGTCAAGAACAGGTCGTTGACAGCAATAAATGATTATAACTCCTTAAAACCATCCATAAAAAATAATGGCATATTCTGCCTGATTTCCTCTTCGCAGGTCATGTGTTTGATCTGCTCATTTATCTTTAACTTACAGCTTTTGTTCTTAACTGCAAGGAAACTAGTCATCTCCCTTCAACTCTTTTTTCTCCCTATATAAGCAAGCAGAAGCAGCACCCATGTAACTGACTGGAAAAGTCAAGGCCTCAAAAGAAAACTAACCCACATAAATGTGCTTTCAGGGAGTAAGGCAGCAAGAGAGGGTTTGTCTGGGAATCAAGAGTGTTCAGAAACACCTCTCTGCTGAGGAGCCAGACAGAGCCCCTCTCATTCACAAAAAGTTCAAACAGATTCATTCTGTGGAAAATATATTTTCAGACTATAACAAGATTATAGCAGATTATAACTTTTTTTTTTTTTTTTCAAATTGGCTCCTAGTAAATCCTCTTAAACGAAGAATCCTCATTTGGCCTACAAAAAGCTATAGCCCTAAAATCATAAATGCAAATATCTTGTATTTGAAGCTTTGCTTCTGCCAGATATTCCCTGCACGCATTCACCTCCACACAGAGGAGAAGAAACTGGCCCACAGTCCTCAGCACAAGTAACAGATTGAGGGACTCAGACTGAGCAGCTGCTTCAACACGTGTGACCCAGCAGCCAGAGGAAGGCAAGGACTACCTTTGTGAGGATTACCCAGAGCACAGAATTGGAGTATGGACTCCAGAGGATTCCAAATAGTTTGCATTTGTTTCAATTGATTGATTTCAATTGACTGATTGATTTTGATTTAATTGATTTAATAGAATTATAGAATGGTTGGGGTTGGAAGGGACCTTAAAGCCCACCCAGTGCCACCCCCTGCCCTGGGCAGGGACACCTCCCACCAGCCCAGGTTGCTCCAAGCCCCATCCAGCCTGGCCTGGAACACCTCCAGGGACGGGGCAGCCACAGCTTCCCTGGGCAACCTGGGCCAGGGGCTCACCGCCCTCAGAGTGAAAAATTTCTTCCTGAGATCTAATCTAAATCTCCCCTCTTCCCATTTGAAGCCATTATCCCTCATCCTATCGCTACGTGCCCTTGTAAAAAGTCCCTCTACAGCTTTCTTGTAGGCCCCCTTCAGATACTGAAATTTTCAGGTACTGGAATTTCATCATATAACAGGAAATTTTTTATTCTGTGTGGCAGCATTCCTTAAGACATATGGCATAGACTGTGTGATACAGGAAACAGGCATGAGGGAAGACAGACATTTATGAAATCTATGGTCTAGTGATGTACTTTCAAAAAAAAAAAAAAAAAGAAACAATCTGTAAGATAGAAGGATCTTCCCATTATTAGTAGTCCACTCACAGGTCCAGCTGTTGAACATCTGACAGGCAGATGGACTATTCATTTCAACAAGGGAGGAATCACTTTCCTCATCTTATAGATCAAAATTCAAACAGGGTTTCAAGTATTTTTGTCTTCTCCCTCCAGCACTGTCTAAATTACCTTTTAAAATACTGAAGAGCAGAGATAGATACACATTAAGTCATTTTCTTAAGGAAGTTCCTAACAAATTTCAGGCTACTGGTAATTGATTAGACTTCATGAAGAAAAGTACTTTCAATATAAGTAATAATTAAACAATAAGAATTGCTATCAGAAAAATTTTAAATGTCAGAAATTTCCTTTCCCCCCAAGAACAGCATGTTATAAAGAAACAACAGCTCAGAAGCAGGGCTCTACTGCACATCTGCACCATCTGAAACTCACCTGCGTTTCATTTCCAGATGGAGAACACAGCTCAAAGCGTGTCCCCAAAACAACACACTAAACAAGAACTGGCCTGAATTAAACATCAGATCCACAACACACTGGGTTTCCAAAAGTCAACTGCTATCTTAATTCTAGAATGTTCCTGTTTGGTAGCTAAAGGAAAGAAAAACTTAACTTGAAAAAGGAAGAAGAAGAAGAAAAAAAAAAAAAGAGATGTGAAAACAAAATCCTATTTTTGTTTTTCTTTTACACAAACACGGCATTCTTTACTTAGATGCACAGATACATGTACATTATAAACGTGTATCATCCTGAATAACTGGCTTTCCAGCCAAATATACACACAGCATGTTACGTTCTAAGATGTCACATTGCTGTTATTCAACAGTTGATATTCTTCAGCAGCTTGAGTGTGAAGAAATTTGCAGGATCCTAGTCCTCTTTTGAGCTATACACAGCTCTCGTGACGGGGAAGAAAGGCTACATACATGCCCAAGGCTGTCCCTGCCCTGTCCTCTAGGCTGCGCTAACCATGACGGTGAGCCTTTCCCAGTACACCTTCCCCGACTATTCTGGAATTCAGTTCTAAACTCCAAACCAAACTAGGACATTACAAAGAAATTATATTCCACAAAACATCAGAAGAACCAAAATAGGAATTGACCCATTGATCCATACACACATACCCTTCTTCACATCCAAGGCTGTGTCAGGGGCACCTTCCTGCCTGAGCTGCCCTGGCTCAGGTATTTCTGCATCGCTCTACGTTGCAGGGTACAGGTCACTCTCATAAGGTTCCCCAAATCCCTGATCCTCACAGAAACCTTCCTTTCACTTGTTGGCTTAATCCTTTTGAACATGGGTGACCCGAATTACATGCCATAGTTTGGGTGACTTTTCACCACTATTTCAATGTAATGGCATTAATATTTCTCTATGCCTTAATGATCTCATCTGACTACCATAAGTTATTTCGATGATATGGTGTGCTTTTATAAATTTTACTTTATCAGTGGAAAGGCAGGGATCAAACACACCTGGCTTTGACTAAAAGAGAAGAACTTTATTTCATGGGCTAACTTTAGCTCCCTTGTATCTTGCTCGCATGCGTCAGCAGCAGAAGCTAAAGCTAACTTTTATAGCTGTAGACTAGTACAGCTGAGGAAAAAACCACTAGATTTCAGATGAGTCATTTTAGGTTTTTCAGACATTGTCAGGTTTAATAGGAAAAATACCTTATCAACAAAAAAAATTCAAAAGCATTTCCTCTTGTCTGCCGAAAATACAAAAATGCCCCAAGCACTATATGCCGTGATACATGTCAACCATGTATAGCATCTTCCAATGGGAACGGTTTCCTATCATGCACAGGAGAAAGCTCATCTTCTCTAACATATTTCCTTACTGACTCTACAAAGTCAGCTCCAGTTCCTGTATGTACTCCCAACACTTTACCAAGCAGAGGGAAAGGAATCAAGAGGGAATAAATAAGGGTAAGTGACAGTGAGGCATCTCACCAACTCCTCCTTTCTCCATTTTTGCCACAGTTCTTACTGCTCTTTGACTGGGAATTTCTTGCTGTTTGTATATTAAATCAGAAGAGAGCGTCTTTTCTATAGATAGTGCTTAACTTTTTTTTAGTCAGACATAGTCTGCCTTTTTAAGATGCCTACTTTGAAAAAAACAGCTCTAGTACATTTCATGAAAAATAACAGATGAATATCTAGATTCAGACCAAAGATATTCAGACTAACTACTTGCTAACAAAGACAGGAGATTATTAAGATCAGTATTTCAGCTTCTCTGTGATGAAGTTTATCATTTTATGTAGCATTAATTCAATTTAAAATACAGGAATGTAGTATTTAGATCAGGAATCTAAAGCCGTCTAACTTTATTTTGAAAAGCTAATTACATAATCCCTGTAAGTAAACTGAAGCAAATTAACTCAAAACAAAATCAATCAATTTTCCCTACATTTTTAGGCTTTATTAAATGAAACTTCCTAGAAAAAAAAAGTCTCATATTATTTTAAGAGGAAAACCTTTTTGGTTTTGAGTTCTAAAAGATCTCTACTTGAAAACATTACTTTGAAGAAATTTTTTTCCAAATTCCATTCTGCGTTACCATAATTTAAGCTCCCCATTGCCTTAGTATGTAAAAATCTCTTTTACTGTGTATTTGTTGTTGTTAATAGGTCTGTTCTACCTGCTATTTGTCAGGCTTTGTCCAGTTCAAGTTTAAAATCATACTCAATGTTCTCCTACTGCTTGTCTGCAAATAAAGTTATACAACTGCTTTCACTTTCTTCAGTTAAAAAGGAATTTTCTTTAAGCGTATAGTGTATAAAAACCCAACACTTTTTACAGTATCTGCTATAGTCCAAGTAGTATCCAAGGCAATACACAGATAGATATTTTTGCTTCAAAACTTACTTACTGCAAATGAATGGGAAGAAAAGAGAAGAAAACACATTTTAATTGTGGGCTGTATTTAAATCATCAAGAAAGATGGTTTCAAGACTGGAAATTTCCCAACCTGTGCAAGGGAGTCTGCATTTCAAATCCCAACCTGGTCCCAAGGCTAGCTATGTATTTTTAAATGCAGAGAAGTAGTAGAAAATACAGGAAGGGAATAGCTGTAGAGGTTTTAAACTGGCAAGTACAAGGGACTAGAAGGGAAGTCTAGTGGGATCCACTCTACAGAATTGGGAATTACATAGCAAAAGGGATAACTACCTGCTAGCCCAAAGCATGATTATTTAATCCCTAACAGATAAGAAGTACCAGATATGCAAAATTTCCAATTTTGTATTCACACAAATCTTAAACTGTATGTTCTCAGAGATGCATGAAGCCACAAGGCAGCAAAAAAGAACATTTTGCCACATGAAAATACATACTTCCTGGCTAGAATCTTCATAGTCTCAGAAAGAAGATTTTTAGACATTTACAATTATTCAATCTCTTAAGGTCGATTTTGAAAACTGAATTCAACACACAATTTTAACACTAGACCTATGAAGACACAGAAACGGAATCAAAATCATTGCCTAAAACTAACCCTAGTTTTTACCATCGCCTCCTGGTGACATTCTGTTCCAGAACTTTGAACAATAACACATTTTGTACAATTATGAAGGAAATGCAATGAACTAGAGACAAAATGGAGGCACTGTGGCCTCTCCCAGTTGCATTTATGCTATTTAATGTCAGGAAGAATGGCTCCGTGGGAAATACAGAAAGCTAAAATCTTCTTCCAAAAACCTAAACCTCACGACTAATCCTGAGAAAGAAATAGCTGTGTTCTGTGTTCTGCATTTAGAAACATGCTAATGAATCATACTTATCAGGTTATTATTCTTATTCTCTGGGTAGCTGAAGCATGAACAAGACAGAATTCATCACCGTTGCGGGATTTGCCCTATCATTGCTGTTCCACATGACCCAAACTGAAGTCTGTCCTCCCTCCTGCAACTGCAAGTCACTGGGAGAAATGAAGGGTTTGCAGATAGACTGCAGCTCGAGGAAGCTGACGGAAGTGCCAGCCTTGCCCCTTGACACCAAGAGGCTTTATCTACACAACAACAGCCTGACCTCGGTTCCTCCCGGTGCCCTGGACAGCTTGCGCAGCCTGAAGGAAGTGAAAATATTTGACAATCCTTGGAACTGTGACTGTCATATTCTGTATCTAAAACTCTGGCTAGAAGACATCTCTGCACCTTCTCTTGAGAACATCAGATGCGCAAGCCCAGCTCCCGTGAGGATGAAGACCTTGAGGCAGCTGACTGGGAATGAGCTGGGGATTTGTAAGAGGCTTCTCCCGATCAAGTGTCTTGAGTTCTTTTGGCGAGACCTCATTTTAATTGCTGGAGCAATAATTACACTTGTTTTGGTACTATGGGCTCTGAAATTCTCAAAAAAGCTGGTCTGCCAAATAAACCTAAGCCTATATGACTCTAGGGGCCGACTGTTGGGGAGGCATACCTCCAAAAACCGCAAGATACTATGAGTGTTCACTACCACTAGCTTGAATAGAAACATCAAACTATTCTACCACAAAAACGCACATGCACTGGCAACACTGTTTTTAATGGTGAACATGCTACAAACAGATCCCAGGGTTCAAAATCAGGGTCCTCAGATAGGCAAGTCTGATTTAATTTCCTTTCAAAAATAAACTTGGTGATGGATTGACAGGCAAGTTTCATTCTGCTGCCATCTACTCATGAAAAGCATAATATCCCTAGCAAAGCTGGTGGTTAGCTTTCTTCTAATAGGTGATTTCACAGTTACCATGTGCTGTCACTCCTGTACCATGAGACTCATTCCTAGCCACAAACACCCAAATCAAAGACAGCAGAAACTCACAGGGACGTTTCCAGTTCTCTCTTGCCCCTGCCAAAGCACTTCAGCAATATGGAGTCAAATTGTCAATGCTGCCTGCTGGCGACATTCTCAGACAGCTTTAGAAGAGACCTGTTATTGTTTGGGACATATCTTCACTGTTGGTCCGCTCTCTCTCCTGCAGTAGCAGGGAAAGGCCAATCTGAGACAGCACCACTTGTCAACCTGAATTGATGCCAATTCAGGATGAGTCACTTGCCCCCCTCCATCACACACGGAACGGCCACTGAGTACGGTGGAACTGCTGAAAGCACCTCTGAAGCGCAGACAGATTTGGGGAAAGGACACAATTTATAACAAAGTGTAGCATGGGGCTTTAGATTGAGAAAAGGAAAGGAATAGTGTCAGATGTTTTCCCTATGCTATAAAATAATGATCTGGGAGACAACATGCCCATTGCAACGTTAAAGTCTGCAAATGATACACAGTGGGGAACAAGAAGAGGGAAGTTACAAATTCAAAGAGCGGTGGGTTACTTGGAGTGCCAAGAAATCGAAAGCAAGATCGTACATCTAGAGACAAAAGACAGGTTGAGGACTCAATTCAGAGAAGGCAAATAATCTAGTAAGAATGATCTCCCATGTATGACATTGCAGCAAAGGGCTAACGTGATCTTTTCTTGTTAAAATAGGGAATAGCATTTAGGGATAGAAAGATATATTTACTTCCATGTTTAGATAAGCTACAATAATCTAGTATCAATGTCTACAAATGAGAAGGAATTAGCTGCGGAAGAATCAGAAAAACAACTGTAATGTAAATAAAGGATCGGAAAATATATCTTAGAAGGAGCTTGATCAATTTCATTTAATAAAGAGGAACTCAAGGAATGACAAGATCATAACTTGCATGAGTCTACATAAAGATAAATTTGTTAACAAAGGGCTGGGAGTAGAAATTAGATCATCAGACTAGGAACAGCGCTCAAAATCTAATGGTGAAAATAATTAAACACAGACACAGCTCGTCAAATGTCATGCTGAATTCTATAGCTTAACCAGCATTGGGCACTTTTTCCAATTGGTAGGCGCTACCTGAAATGAGAACTATTTTAATAGAATTGTATGTGACACCTAAAACATTACAGCTATTCTTATTGCTTTGGTCACCTGCAAAATTTATGGTGGGACAGGCCGTGAAAAGAGAGACCACAAGGGCAGTGCGTCACAGGGACATCCTTAGAGAGCACTGGCAACGGCACTTAGGAGCTCAGTCGGTGCCAGCTGAGCTGCCCTCCCACACCCCACAGCAGCAGGAATATTCCACTCTACCTTCTTCAATTGCATATCGCACTCTTCACCACAAGGAACTCAAAATGCAGCACAGAATTTGCTTTTTACAAAGTGTGGCATCCCTGCCGCAGGAGATGAACCATATAACCTAGAAACAGCAGGGCTCAGTAAGGCTGTATGATGCTCCCGTGCAGACCTGAGTAAAATTACGGCTTGAGATTTATGCGTACATTTCGATCAGGTCAGCCCAAACACACAGAATTTTTCTGGCTTCATTAAATGTTATTCTACATAAATAACCTCTGCAGGAGAGAATTTCAGAGAAACACATAAGAACATAGTGGTGTATGCACTTAGATAATTTTAGAATATTTTCGCTGCGCTGAGCTTTTCAATATTTCAAAAGGCAACCACCATTTTGTATTAATGCAGAATATTACAGAAGAAATGCACTCTGTGATCTCTCGTGGAGAGTTTCCTAAATTACATTTCTTGTTTCCCCAAAATAAAATAAAACTGTAACACTAAAAGCTTATCACTTTCTTTTGTGCCTATAAAGCTAGGTATGTGTTTTCAATCCTGCCACAAAAACCAGGCCGTGCAACCCAATGAATTTCAATAGCTATAGACCAGGTGCAGTGGATGAAGTTAGAGCTGTGCACTGGAACACAGCCATCTTGAAAGTTTGCTAGGGTAGATAAAATAGTAAACTGCTTTACTGTATAGCTTTAATTGTACAACCATAAGAAAACGTGCAATTAGCAAACATTTCTGATTATACCAGCCAACACACTAAATAAGATGCAGAGAATATAGAAAAAAAACAAAAGTATTTGAGAGAACATGTCTTCTGACTTCGTAAGAAGAAAGAAGAGGGAATTTCTTCTCTGGCAGTATTTCACATTCCACTGAAAAAACATTGTATTTATCACTTCTGAACCATTTGGCTTTTATCTGGGGAAAAAAAAAACACAACCAAACCCAATTCTGAAAAGGGGAAAGCTGGAACTGCTAATTAAAGGCTCAAGAGCAACATTCAACTGTTTATCTGGCAAGGCCACTATGTTGTGCTTGAGCCACATACTCTATAAAATAACAATAAATAATAATAAATAATGCTGCAGTTGCTAACAATGTGCAAAGACAGGAAAATACGTCAGCTATCTAAATAAAACATGCAGACAGCATTCCCAAAGGAGTTTGTAAAGATGCCAGAGAGTGTTCCTATACCATGCCTGCAAGAGTGCAAACTAGTGAATATATCTGTTTTCACATTCTTTGTTAGCATAGGTATAATTGCTGAGATTAACTGCAACTAAAACCTTAGGAGTTTTGGTTCAATATTTAGCAAGACAAGTAATCATACTCAGAATGATTGAGCAAGACCAAAAAATTATTTTTAAACAGTTCACTGTAATACAGAGTAGATTTGTTTAAACTGCAATTAGGCTTAAACTGCAATTCAATTAATGTGGAAAATATCTGCAGGTTTCATTTATTAAACAGAATGGTAGGTCAATCACCTTTTTCCTTGAAATGCTCGAGATTTTCTTAACATTGAAGCAAAAAGAGTTGCTCAATCTGAACAACTTCTGTTTAGCTTAATGCTTTTGTTCTGTCTGGGATCTACAGTTAAAAGTTCATTCCAGACCCGGTGTTTGAGTTCATGCACCAGAGAAGTTTGCTCCTTTTTGCTCCCCAGCCCCCATTTGACACTAATAAATGTACAGAATTGTTTAGAAAATAGCTACAATGCTTATGTGAATAAATATAAAGGGAGGCTTAGAAACTAGGCACTTTGTTGTGACCTTACAATTCCATCCCACACCCAAACTACTTCAAATGCCACTAACGGCAGTGGCAGACCCTTCCTGGGTTTGGAACATGTAATGCCCCTTCACAGATGAAACACAAAGACATTTGATTTCAACAGGTCTTACCACATTTGACTTCCAAGTTTCCCAGTTACCCCAAACTTGATGTCACAGCACCTTGCATCCATGACAAGCATTGTCATGGGTTTGTGTTTCACCTTTAGGTAGCTGGTTTCTAATGTATGTGGATTTTTTTTCCACTTTTCCATTAATTCAATACATCAACTGGAAAAAAAAAAATAGAACAATGGGATAACTCCCACTAAAGCAAGTGCAATATACTTAAGTGACTAGTGCCTGAAATTTGACTGTAATAAATTGTGGCTACAAACATAAAGGTCCCTTATTAAAGGGCACACAATGTAGGATGCAGCGTGGAACAGAGAGGTGAAAATCACCAGTTTTGGTGATTTTTTTTTACAAAAAAAAAAAGTAAAATCTGTTCTCTCTATACAGCAGGCTGCTCAGGTATCTTCCCAAAGGCACAAGTGTCTCACATGGTCCTCCAATGAAACACGAAAGAAAAAAGAATTTATGCACATATAGGGTATATACGTGCAATTGAAGTAACATGAATATTAGATTCTCCTAACACTGGAGTACTGGATTGCTGGGAACATGGTCTGATCACGTGGCATGTAACACTCTATTTGGGTGTATTATCAGGTATACTTAAACCACTTCCCTGGGCAATATTACCCTTTAAGATGACTTACAGTCAATTCTGAAGAAACTAACCTTTACACCCTCCAGTGCTGTGTAATGGTTGAAATTGTTCATAATCCTTTTTTGCCCTTACTCTTTGTTTGTTATCACAAAGACCATCATCAAAACAATGAGTCACAAATCCTCTTGGACAAAGTAGATTATTATCCTGCAGTGCCTGTCCCTTCATCCACTCATCCACAAGCAGAAACCTGTTTTCATTAGGTATATCACTAAGCTGTTTGCAGTTATTTTTGGTAACGCTAGAACAGAAAACCAGTCTGCATTGTAGCCTTATTTTAAATTCCCTACTGTTTCAAAATCTGGTAAAAAAGCAGCACCTCAGTGGAAAACTAATGAATTCTAGAATAAAATTTTGTTATTACATTTCAGGGGTTTTGGCTGAAGATCCTTAATTCAGGTTCTGGAAATGGAATAAAACAACTTTTCTAATTATATCATTACTAGATGAGACAATTATTTCATTCTTAAACAAAGATTAAAATCTATCTAGTTCTTCTTTTTCCATTTTCATTTATTTACGAACATTTTTGAGCAGTAAATTTAATTGCAGGCTACAAGATTATCCATTGACGCAACTCCTTTCTTGAAAGGTGCACATTTGTTTACACGACTCCTGTTCACTACAATAAACCAGTAAGGAAGAGGTCTGGGCATGTAACAGAAGAGTTTATATAGATCTGTTATGTAAGAGACTAAGCATCCTCTAATCCCTCACTCATGACTTGGATATAATTATACCCTCTGCTGATTAATATGAGTGAAAAAATGAACAATAACTGGTTGCTGTTTCCTATAAAATAATGTGATTATTTTACTCCATCACAAAATTAAGAGCCATCCCCCTGCCTTCTGGCACTAACAGGTCATCAAGGTGGAGCAAAGGAAGAGACAACCCCTCCAGTCCTCCATGGGACAAACACTTCACAGCTAGGCTGTCAATAAGTGTGTTAGCCACCTTTTTGTTGAAGAGAGAACTAGTGTCCAAGTCTAGCATTTTAGGTCTTTTAAAACCTCCTCTGGTTTTAACATATTAATAGTTAGTACTTTATAGTCACTTGAATTTCTCTGACCTACCGATGATGATACCACTCTGACTGGCGTGATCCTGAAAGCTCAATGGAATTACATTGGGGATAAATTCCCTCTTGAAGTGTTTATAAGTTTCATTTGGATTGTTGTGTACAACCTTCACATGAGACCTACACACATATCACACAATGCTAACTCTCCGCTGTGCTTAAGGGCCACACTATTATTAATGGAAGGCAATTATAATGATGAATGTGCCACCAATCAGCTTTGGAGCTGGATAAAACACAAAAAAGCTCATTCCCTAAAAATTACCATGTCTGAGCTCAGAGTAGCCTGAAAGGCATAGGTGCTCTGTCAAATATGACTGCCTCTGTGCATTAGTGGAGCCAAACTCTAATATTATTATGCAGTTATCAAGACACAGCAGTTTGACTTTGCATCACTAATGCCATTCCTCTGAATGCAGCCACTCTGGATCTCTCTTCTGAAGTTAGCTACAAATGCTGTTTTCTTCACCACCGGTAGACTAGTATGTAAGAATTAAAGTATTTTTGTTAATTCACAAGGCTGCAAGCAACAAGGAAAAAAACTCTGAAAGAATATAAGAAAGGAAACAATAGCACAATTTCCACTTGGGCAGCAGTAGCCCAGGCAGGTCACTGGTGCTCCTCAGAAGCCACAGCAAGAGCAGAGAAACCTGGGGAGGAACCGCACAAAGGACAGAGCACCCGGGATGTGAAGGGTGGAGCTAAGCAGGCCAGCAAGCGGAGAAAACAGTGGCATTTCGTACAGGCACAGCTGATGTGCCGCCTTTTTTTTCCTTTTGCCTTTTTTTTTCCTTTTTTTTTAGCTTAAAAATACAGACCTTTCTCCTGCACTCCGAGGACAAGCGGGCGGACAACTACCAGCAGCATTCTACAAGCGACGCTGACAGGAAGGGCTGATTCTTTTGGGCTCAGCACCACAGTAGTGTACGTAACTACATGGCTTTGAGAACGGAGCCAGCCCACGTGTTTCTGCCTTAGCATGAGTGTCTGCTTGCAAAAGAGATGTGCAAGTGCATGGCTGTGATGTAAGTTATTTTAGAAGTGATGCTTATTTATAGTAAAATTACATGTTTGGAGTGAAAAATACATTCCACATGCTGTGGATTCACTGAATTTGCTTGATTTTTCCCCTCATGTTCTAAGGGCGTTGGTATTTTGAGAATATACACTTCTCATGTGTTTCAAATCCCCCATTCTGCAGGCGAAGGTTAAACGAATGGGATCTAAGTGTACTCAATACCTTTTTTTTTCCCACAAAGCAAGGAGGAACAAATTTATAAACAGTTTCCTTTCACCTAGAGTAACTCACGCACTTGGGTAACAGTACGGTGCTCCCCAGGAGCTCGGGGTAGCTCCATGAGATGGATACACAGCTTTTTACTGTTCGGAGGGTCTTCTCTTAAACATGAGTGACTCTTAGATGTAGTTCTGAATTTGCAGTAATGTATCTCCATGGTCTCACATTCAGATCTCACCTGAGAGGATTCTGACTATAAACCTTGCCTAGCCTAAGGCTTGTTTGGCAACCTACATAAAATCAGTTCATAGTAAATTCATACTAAAGACTAAGTACAGCTTTGATCTGGGTAGTCAAATACATTGCAAAGTTAATGAGCTTGTATTGTATTTCCCATTTTGCCAAGCAGCTATGCATGAAAAGATTCAGATTTAGTGTCCAGGCTTTAGCCACAGTTCTAAGTGTTTAAGTATGCAGAAAATGCGTAATACACAGTGAAATATTTTTTTCTGTTAAGTTAAACGCTAGCTATTTCATAAAATATATGTCACATAGTGACAGTAATTTTCCACCTTAGTTGCACAGTTACTGCTTGCACTGACCAGACGTGGAACTGCATTAATAGCTGCTAGAATAACTCATCTGATAAAAAGTTTCAAACAGCAAAAGACCAAGAATAATCATAGCCTAAAAGGACTAGTAACAAACAGGAACTCCCTCAGGTGAATATGAGATTTCTTTTATTATTGAACTAGTAAACATATACTGTAAGAACTAAATACTAAATGAATGTACAAAATATATGTAGAGTGGTAGTGAGACAAGCTTGTTAGTTGGTCTACCTACCACACTTGTATTCCTTACAGTAAACTCATTAGCCATTATACATACATTCCCATACTGGTTTTATGTGTAAATGAACTGGTTTGGGAATCATTACAATAGAATTTGAGGCTTCACAAAACTGCTGTTTTTCTTGGACTCTTAAAGTCCACACACCTGTATGTTATGATTTATATCTGAATTACACGATTTTGTTACTTTGGCCTGCCAACAGGAAAAAATGACTACACTGAAAAATTGACAATTCCTATCTAATGATTCCTTTGATAGTGCTAAGTTTATCGCAATGCTTAGTAATCCTAAGTTTATCTTAGTAATGCTGTTTATCTTCATGCTTTTTCTCTTCAGAGCACTACACAAAACAATTTCCAAAAGCGCTTAGAGTCTGTTGCTAGAACTCCTGTAAATATTTTGCTATTACATTGACTCCAATTAAATTTAGATTACACTCAATAATGGGTGCGTGACAACAAATTGCTTTAGTTGCATAACGGCCACGTGCCTTCTCTTTATACTGAATTCCTTCCCAGGGGCAATTTGCTCCCTGACGTGCCCTCTCAGAATGCCGTCCCAGCGGCATATTCTCAGTTTATCCAAACGATTGCCCATGGGCAGCAGCACTGATGTCACTTTAGCAGGCACACAGCTACTGACTGACATGGCAGGTTCATTTTAGGCAAAATAAATCTGAGGTAGCTGACAGAAGTTCATTCAGATTTCACTCGTCTTTACTTACGACTTTCTTGCTTTACCATCAAGCATCCAGTCTTTTAAAAACCTGAATGGCACTGTTTTACACAAGCGCATTCTCTGGGAAAAGCGGACAGAACCCTCTTCCCTCTGAAAAGTATTAAGAAACGGGGCTAAGGAAATCCAGAGCGTTCATGTTAGTCCAGGAAAAAAAGTCACGCAAAGCCCATTCTTAAATGGCCCTGATTTAGAGGGAAGGAAGTGTCAGCAGGGATGGGTTACTGGCTCCCTTTTTCTCCTTGAATTATTTTTTCTTGTCTCCTCTTTAGGGGTCAGAAGGTTTTTGCCTCTGATACTAATAATTAATTTTTTGGCTAGGATTCATGTATTGCCTCTTATGACCACGGAGAAGGACTATGGAACCTGACACACCTGTATAAAATCTGCCTTTGCCACCCATTCCTATCAGTAGTAGTACAAAGTAGTGGAAGATCATGGCAATCGCCACATCATAAAAGGTCGCCTTTAAGACAGTAGAGCACTTAGAAGCAAGTGTATGTTTGACTGCCCTGAGTTTGCAAGGCAACTGCAAAAACCGGTAACTTAATTGTCAGATATGCTTATAAGAAGCTGAATTATTGGAAAGATTAAAATTAAAATAGCAGCAATTACAACCTGAAGGAAAAGGGCAACTGCAGTCCATAAAAGAACACAAATTGTGCGTAACAGAACCTGACAGATCCTGAAGTGATTCCTTTAACTTAGTAACAGCTTTGTCAGACAGCTCTGAAACTGGATCAACATTGTCATCTAGTGGCTGCTGAAAACTGCCAGTGCAAAAAATCCCTTGCAGCTTGTCAGCCTTTCACACCAAGATCTCAGTAATGGGATGTGACGATAGAGTGATTTGCCAAACAAGCTACCAGTTACTGTTAGCTCTTCCTAGAGTCTTAATACAGGTCTTCTGTCACAAAGTGTCAGCTGTCGCAAAACAGAAATTGTTTTCTATTGACAGAAATCTAAAGTTAGTGTACTTTTGGACACTGGGCAATACAATCTCCATTTACTTTCCTCACTGCATCTAATCATTTTTAGACCTTCCTTAAGTTGTCTGCTGCTACAACTCCCTAAGACACAGCTCAATCTTTTATTAAAACTTGACATAGGTTTTCTTTTTTCTGTTCTCCTGAAGTCGTGACAAACTTTAATGCAAATTAAAATTTGACTAACCACTTTGGTACTGTAGCTTCATCCCATCAAAGTGCAATAAAATAAAGAAGAAAAAATTTGTAAATTAAGCAACTAAAACAAAATAATGAAATCAAAACAAACAGCACTTTGTGGGGTCTTTCTCCTACTATTCCTCCCCTGTTCCTGACAGTCCGAGACAGATCTTTCTAAGATAGTTTCAAAAAAGAATAAAACCTCAACAAAATCAATCCCAAAAGAAAAAACAAATAAAAAATCTGTAGCAATCTGCCAGCTATCTTCAATAAAGTAAAAGAAATGGTTTTAGATGTATTTCAATTTTAGAAAATATGCTGTTCTATTTTGCATAAAAATACACAGTATGATTTTTCTCAAGCAGCTTCTTGGGGTAGAGATTCTTAATTTTTTTTTCTTAAGCCATTAGCTAGCTTCAGGTTAATGCACGCTGTGAGGGAACCTTGTGAGGGAAAACAATACATTCACGTTACAGATGGCGATTTCACATTTACAGCAACTTTCAGCCAAGGAACTCAAAAAGTTTTCTGGAAGTACTGGCTGAGCGCACGCTGCTGCAGAAGCCATACGCACCAATTCTAAGGCCCTCAGCTTCTTCCTGATCAACACAAACAAATCCTTTAGCCAAGTAAATCCCACCAGCCTAGTGGGCTAAGTTCTATTTGACAGGCAAAGAGCTGTCAGTGAGAATACATGTGCAGCATCTCAAGCATTAATACCTGGAGAAAAGACCTGAGAGCTGATTACTCTCCGTTTTCCTGCTTGTGTCCAAAACAGTTGGTGTATTATATTTGTTCTTATCATGGGTGAAAAAACTCACCTTTTTGCATAACCTGAGTGAATTTTAGGCTAGTCTGGGAAATTCTGGTTTCAACACTTTTTCGGTAAATGCCATGATTTTCTAAGGTGCTTTACTGTGGTTTCAGGAGCATGGGCTAGTTTACATGGCGACGGCAGCAGGAAGAGTGCTGTGGCCCTGGAAGAACCTCCTCCCCTGAAGCTGTAGCAGTGCTTCACCACCCTTACCTCCTCTAAAGGATATGGCCCTGAATTATTAGTTTAAAAAGATTCACAACTTGTGAGGCAGAGATTGGTGCAAATGCGATGTTATTTTGTTTTCACTTTCTTTGGGGTTATTTTCATTTTTTTTATTTGCCACTATTCATTCGTAGACTGCAAATATGTCTTCACAAGACAGATATAGGTACATTGTTTTGTCCTGGTTACCACATTAAAACAGAAACTGTTTTGTTCCGGCGTCTTTTGCAGCACTATTCAGCATGACCAAGTGGATCTCAATATTTTAACAGTTAAAATATATCAAAAAAAAAAAAGAAAGAAAGAAAGCAAACACCCAGGAACCAATCTCTTTTTTTTGAGCATTGGCTACTCCTCTTCATATCATAATAAAGGACCAAGCACATCCCACATGTACTTTTTTTTTTCCACATTTGAGAAAGTTTACTGCTGTAGAGGTAATCTGAAGCTCAAGTATATAGTAAATAAAATAAATTACTATAAAACAACAAACAAAAACTTAATTTATTCAGCAGAGGAGCACGGTTTATGTTCTTTATGTACTTTACACAAGAGCTGACAGCTTGCCAGTCTCATTAAATTTAACCAAGATGTGTGATGTAGCTATATTCGTGTATACTTCTATCTTTCCAAGTCTGACACCGCACCACATACAAATCTGAACCTGCAAAGGTAGCACTAAAGCCACAAAGACTGAATTGCCACATCTGCATTAAAAATGATCTCTGCTACTAGTGACACTAAGAACTGCAACATCAAAAGAATGAAAGGGCTGACAGAAGAATATCTACCATGACAATGAATATAACTGAGGAATACATTTATTAACCTTAATTAATATGTATATTTTTGTTCTCTTTATTTCAGTGAAGATTTCTTTATAATACAGCCTAAGTTTGGCAAATAAAGTACTTTACTTAACTTCTATTTCCCAACACAGAGATGCCACATGTAAACAGTCAGAGGAAGCACAAGACATCTCCCTGCATTAGAAGCCATCGAATACCAGGTGGGGATTTGGTTTGTCAAAATTTCGTCTACAGAATTTGGAAAAAACTGTAATATTATACCTAAATACCTTTGAAGTGTAAAAATAATGTAACAACACTGGTCAAATTCAGATTTAATAATGGAACTATACAAAAGGATTCACTAGCTTTTGGGGCCCAATTTAACCATGTATTTGACTACATCTTAACTTCAAACACACAAATTCATTCCATTGACTGTTCCAGATCAAAACCTTTGACAAGAGTAGAAATAAGTATCAGGAAATACAGAAACCGAAAACAGTTGAGCAAAAAGAGCATGCTATTTAAATCAGCAGAACACTGCAATTAGAGTTGGAAAGGCACATCTGCTTTAGTGCTGAGCTCAGATGCAAGAGTCAGAGAAAGCAGAAGATAAACTAACGGAGGTGTGAAGCCAGGCCTCTGGCCTGCCTTCTCACAAACTGCTGCTTCCGACAGGTACACAGCTGTCCTTCAGTTGTGTCCTTTTCCAACTACATTCAGGTATAAAAATCCATCCTTCATCTGGCTGCAAGCATCATGCAAATGATCATTTTAAGACCCTTGTTGGCATATGCACAAAGCGAACAAGAAGCCTTCCAATCATTTAAGGGGTAATTAAATTAAGCCACTCTGATGGTGATGACGAGTTTTGATAAGATACTGAAAAAAATTATTAATTTTGGTAAGAATTTCAAAATGCTTATATGAAAATAAAATGCAGAAGCTTGTACAATACACTTCTAGCAAATTAACCATTTTGATAAAGCAAAGACTTACTGACCCAAGTGGGAAATCAGTTTCGCTTTAGAAATTAAAACCTCCATCCAGTATTACTACCCAATGTTAGTCTTCTTTGAAGAACAGTGCAATAATGCCAAGTGCTCAGCAGATTCATGATATATTCCGAAACTATAGATATCTTTTTCATACCAATCATGTGTAGACCTTAATATGTTCCTCTGTTTCAAATAATTTATCCAGATTGATGGTGTATCTGACCGTTAATGAGTTCTAATTGCTATTATGATTGCCAGTAATGATTGCTATCAATCTCGATTAAGTAATATAACACTGCTCTTTTTTCTTATACTTACTGTTCAGTGATCCAGAAATTGTGGAATTTGCTGTCTATGAAATGAAACCAGAAATACTATTCTACCCATAGGGAAAAAAAAGGCATTTTTCTTACCAGATTTTCTCCTTCTATGTATGCAAGATCTTCTTGCTCCTTATTTGTCTAAATCCTTCAGAGACAGCGTAACTAAGGCGAAGATCTGGACTGTACTCCATACTGGCAAAGTTACTTCACATGTTCTAATCCCTGCTGCACCTGTGCAGTTCAAAAGACAACAGTTGGTATAAATATTACTGCAGGTTGAATTTAGCCCCAGCTTTTTTATTCATTGTGATGGGGCAGAAGTAGTAATAAATCCAGCTTGCTCTCAGAACAAAAAATGGGGCTGCAAGTTAGAAGAGAAAAAAGTATTTTTAATTTTGGCTGAAAACACATTGAGTCAATGACACCATATTTTCCTAACACCATTTTTACAGCCCATGCTTAGAATCAGTAGTTTTCTTAACCTAGCTTTATTAATCCAGCAACTAAATTACTATGCCATAGACATATCACCATTTTGTTTGAGGAGGATACAAGTTCCGGGGAAATTCAAAGCTGAAAATTCACAAGGCAATAAACTGCAGGAGGGTTTGGGGAGTACTGACAGAATCATGACATTGTGATAACTGCCACACTCATTACCTCCTCCAGTATAACGCAATAAAATTACGTCAAAAAGGATCTACTACCTGCAATTTTAAAAACTTATGTTTGGAATTGTGAAGAACATTGTAAACACTACCTATTCTTGTTATGACAGGATTTCATTAGCTGCCAACTGCTCAATTACACACTCTAAAAACGCATCAAAAAGTTACATCTTTCAGTCTACCTTTTAATAAAGATGTACTAGAACAGGTAAAAGTTAAATCACACACTATTATGATATTTTAAATAGGTTGCTCGCAGATTGTTTATATTACATAACACCATGTAATTGAAACTACAGAGAAAGTACTAGAATTTAACAGAAAGATAATTTTGGTTGTATTGTTCCAACACGTTATATCAAAACTCTCATCTATATTTGGGAAAACTGGAATGTGAACTGAAGCTTTGCTGGCTGCATTTCAGTTCCATCTTCTAGATATAGCAAAAAATTGTTTCTAGGATAGATTCTAGATTTACTCAAGTCACAGGCCAGAGCAACCGTTCTCAGGAAATAAGAAAGCCATGATATGTAAGATTTATCCTGGAAAACCTCTACACAAACTCTTTAGAGCTGAAGTAACCCTTATGGTACTAAAGGAAGAAAATGGGACATTTCAATTTTTGAATCTCACACGAGGGCACTTCAGATTTCACATAGGAGAAGCAGCAGCAATTACAGCATAAATACTGACAGAAAAATACACTGAAAAAGACAGAAAGTATTCACAGACACTACTTAACCTATTTACACAAGTCAGAAGGTAACAGAGATCAGTGTGTTTCAAATGAAGACACTAAACATGAGCTTGTATTCAGAAAAAAAAAAAGCCTTTTAAAAAACCATAAGTAAAAGAAGATAAAATGTCTTGAAAACCAGGTACACAGTTGTAGAGAAATGATAAAGCAAACTTCTTTAATGAACAGAATCATCAACAGATAAAGAACGCTCAGAATGGAAGTAGTGCCACGAGCTATAGGACTATATATGCAGGAATAAGCTATGGTTTAACTCACTGGAACCTCTGGTTTTATCATGGGTAATTTTTACAGCATCAACAACAGGCTTGCTACATTTTGGTAGATTTATAATATTTTTTACTTTTATAGTGTTTTTCAGGAAGCAAATGTTTTCATATATATATTCAAGCATATACGTGTGCATATACATACATACAAGTATATATATACACACACACATATATATGCAAAAAACTTACTCAGTTACCTTATACAGATAAAGATATCTAGGCTGATATTGTCGAGAGTTTTACAATCTTTATTTCGTTTTATTACATCAACACTAAAACACCACCAAGCCAAAAAGAGAAACAATGAGATTGAGTTAACAAATAAAAAAACCTCAAAAAACAAAACAACAACAACAAACAACATAAGGAGGAAAACTTACACTACATAAAACTGCTTCCTAAAGTCAATGCATCAGCTCTGACAAGAAGACTTGGGCACCTTTACCTAATTGATGTGCAGCATCATAATTTTTAAATGCCCAAATACATTAGAATAACCTCAGCTCCCTCAGCAATCTGTACCAGGGAAAGGAAAAGTTACCATCACGAAATCCAACTATCATGACAAGCATCAGGGGATCTCAAACAGGCATGTGGAGACTGTGAAAACACAGATTTTAAGATATCTGATAAATTTACAGGTACTACATTCATCTCCCTCAGAAGAATAAAAAGTCAGCAAACTATGCAGATTTCCAGATGGTTCTTTACTGAGTCTTTAGCACTTTAAAAAGTATTTCATGAATGCGCAGTCACAGGCCAACTGGTAAATCCTCAGTCCATGTGCACACAGCTGCTCTATGGGATTTTGGTTGCATCTGAAATGCAAGAGAGGAATACTAACGAGCATACACACTGTTCAAAGGTTTTTCACTCATTCTCCTTACCCTACATTCCTGAAGGTGCATCTACAATCTACAGTGGCAAGACGACATAGGTCAACAAACTCAAGGAACCACACT
Source organism: Dromas ardeola (assembly GCA_013398915.1). Classification (NCBI taxonomy): domain Eukaryota; kingdom Metazoa; phylum Chordata; class Aves; order Charadriiformes; family Dromadidae; genus Dromas; species Dromas ardeola. The sequence goes on along the minus strand of VYZM01011546.1, from coordinate 171,612 downwards.
GATACCCGAAACTAGGGGACTGGCCTGTGACAATTTGTCAAACAAACCTGACTGCGAGGAACCAAAGTTCTTAGTTTCGTCAGCAGCTCTTTGGTGTTTGAAACTGCGATTAGCAGCTGTGTTTTAAGAAATCTGTTCTATTAATTGGCATGGTTTCTGAAGTGGCATGTCTCCTCTTACACTCTTTGAGATAAAACCCATGCAATGACTGGCTTTCATTCTCTGTAGACTACAGACAAGGAAAACGGATGGGTGACTAAGATTGATAAAAGCCTTTAGAAACTAGGCAGAGGAGAATTTGCATTGCATTCATCCAGAAGATGATTAAGCTATGTATATGAATATAGTATTTCAAATGACAATGAAAGCAGTATCCACAACTGAGTCATCTGAGAGGAATTCGAAATAGCTTATGGCTTCTAATATTCAAAATGTGCAACTTGGAAAACTTCATGAATGCAATTAATTTTTTTTTTATTACTAGCTTGTTCTGAAACTTGGCTGATAACAAATTCAACATTCGCATTGGGTAACAAACACATCACACATGACAAAGTCATACGCTTTGCCAAACAACTGCATAACAGAAGCTATTTCATAGCTAAGAATCACCTGTGAAGGAGACACGAAAAATTTTCTCAGAGCAAGGCTCTGCAAGCTTACAAGGAGAAGTACTCAATAAAAATTCTTGGTTGGGGAACTTTCAGACCCCAAATTCATCCCTGTTTGTTGGTCAGCAACTTCCTTATAACGTGACAGTTTCACTGCCACTTGTGCTAGTACAGTAACAGAACAACACGCAAAAGCAACATTTCTGCTCAAACTGGCCACAAGCAATACAAGGCCTAAGTGGCATCATTTTCCCAGAGTCCAGGAGTCTTCCAAGTGCTGTGACCACTGCCGTTTGGAGTGACAAATGGTTGAATGTAGAAAAAATGAGCACATGAAGCTCTCCAGGAAAAAAACATTGCAAAACTGTGGGCCTTCCCAATTAATCATGATTCTTACCATTACCTTAAAGAGCATCTCTATCTATATGCTGCTCTCCGATTACTTCTCACACAGAATACAGACATACAGATATGGAAAAGACAAGCTGTCATGTACCCCCATAATATCTGTTGAGTAGTGACAGTCCTCAAAATACCCATTCATTTGTCTCGACACTCTGCAAATGAGTTAAAAGGTCTACACTCCACCCAAAGAGAGGACAAAATTTCACCTCTTCTGTAAATACTAAACACTCTGGTAACTTCCCTAATTTTCTTTTTGCTCAAAAAGGCTTTAGAAAATGAACAAATTAAAAATAAACCTACTAACATTTTAACTGGCAAACATCAGACACTGATAAACTTTAAAGTTCTGGACACAAATATGTTTAAATCAGTATGTCCTTCATTTTAGACTGAATTACAAAATTCTTCTAGCTAAAATTCAGAACAATCAATTTTTGTAAAAGAACACACCCCATAATACTGCAGGCTACATTGCTCAGCAGACTCAAACAGCCAGCATTACCTGTGCTAAACTGAAATCTAAGACCTCCTCAAGATAACCTCACGCTCTCTGGAAGTACAAAGCCACAGCCCACATGATTACAAACACAGGTAAATTTTTAAAAAGTAAAAGTATTTAATCTCAAACAATATAAAAAATATTATAAGATGGGAAGAAGAGCACTTTGCTTTCAAACTCAGGAGTCACAAAACATATGTGATTTAATATGTACAACCAAGAATGTATGCATCAACTATATGGGGCCATGTCAGGTAATGGTGAGTATGGGAATATGATTTTATGACCTTTAAAAAAACCCACAAAACAACAAATAAATAGTTCTTATTTTGTATATATGTATTCTAAAAAGTAAACGTTTAACTATTCGCTGATATCTCTTTTAAAAAAGAAAGTACAATATATTACTACTTTTATCGTCTTGAAGAAATCAATCCATTCAAGCTGACTCAGCTGTAAAATTGCAGGCTACAAAGCCACCAAGAAATACAGATGCATAAGCATTCTTTTAACCAAAATCTAACCAAAGAAAGTTTGTACCAGATAAGGAGCACTAACACATCGAGTAATATGCTTGCATTATAAATACGAGGAAGAAATGCTGAACTTTTTGAAATGAAAAATTTATCTTGGAACACAGTCTAAACAATGTACCAACCAAGCTATAATTCAGTTCATCTTGGTTTTCACAAACAATTTTAGCAATTGTTCTATATCCACACTGGAAGTTATTAAGACTGAATGCTTGCTACTGTACAGAATTACAGTAATCCATAAACTTACTGAGTCATTGCATAGTGTCCTGATTTGAACCCCTACCCTCTGCTTCTTCAAATAGTGCTGCAGAAGATTGGATAATGTATTTTAGGACTCCTCCCAGTGTTTCTTATGAGATCACCATATATGTTTATTTAGAAGGTCAGAACTTAATTAATTTGCTTTGTAACTCCAAATCTCAAGCAGCTGCTTTGAAATATAATACAGACTCGCGACCCAAATTCCACTATCAAATGTGGAAATTGCAAACCACCTTGCAGCTGAAGCAAAGGCTCTACAGCTCAACGCATTTGTTAGAGATGAAATTTAACTTCTCTTGTTGAACTGAGTTAGCTGAGTGACAAGGAAACTGTGACCAAGGCCAGTATAGGGGGTCTTCTACCATGTTTTGGTACTGTTTTCCAGTAACTACTAGAGGAGCGCTACTAGAGAGAGAGTACTAGAGAGTGTTTTCTAGCACTCCCTACTCTGCTCTTTGATGAATGACTCTCAAATACAGCCAGATACAAATCGGAATTGACTCAAACCCATTTTGTTTTTCCTAATCTTTGCATGAAACAGGTGTTAAATCCCAATGGAGTCTGGGGATTAATCAAAGACAAGCATTTTAACATTCAAACCCCTTATTTACAGCTTTCACAACTTGAGAGAGCGCTAATGAAAGATCCCTCACAAAAGCGTAACAACATAATGTGATAATTCATGGGTTTTGTTTGAGGAATTCTTTGTTTTAGAAGCAGTTCAAGGCTCATGATGACAAGCAGCAACAATGACAGTTAATACAAAAACATTTGTAATGATCTATAGCAAGGATAATGGAATACTTGATTTATAATTATCATCACGGAAGTGGCATCTGTATTTTTCCACTAAAATGAGGTCATACAATTAATTCTAAATATTAAAGACTGACATCTCAAGCAACGTTTCTTCCTAAATAATCTAAATTCCCTGAAGTGCTTTGCTCAGACACTGAAAACATAAAAAGAGCTAACTAACATGAGAGCATATGCACAGTGGTGTCTTATTTCCTCTTCAACACTCTTTCTGTCCTGGTTGATCAATATCCTAGAATTCAGTGGCCTGTTTAATTCAGAGTTGCAGGCTACCAGTAACAGAAAGCCTTTGTTCCAGCCTGACGGAGTACTCATACCTCTGCTCTTGCTGGAAGGTTACCATGGATCACCAAAAATATATATCCAGACCGGAAAAGGAATAATCACGAAGCCACCCAAAAATCCATTGATTCAGAGCGATTTAAGACAAGCTGGCCTGGTTGGTCTACGCTGGCTCAGTCATAAATCAGGTTGTTCTCTTCGTGCACGACTACCTATGGGAAAATTTAACTCTCACTCTCTGACATTAAACAGTTTCATTTCACAATTTTATCATGTGAAACTATGAGGATGGAATTTAGCAAATCTTTGTTACAGACTAGCAAAATGTGCTGTGTCAAAGTATTTTATTAGTAAAGCTGATTTTTACTGGCATCTTGACTCCCCACGTAATCTAAAGGATAGTACCCATTAAAGAGCAGTTTCTTTTGTAGATAACTCAGGTGGCAGTTAAAACACAAATAATTCCAGATTGCCAAGATACACATAACCAGTTTGTGATGCAATATATAATCACACGTATACATATGCATATCTAAGACACGTAGCATGACATTAACAGTTTTAAAGACGTGTCTGAGCAGCACAGCACCTTGCAAGGGTGAAAAACCATAGCCCTGAGCCTTGGACTGTGGCTCTGGAAACAAACCACGCCCCAGCTCAGACCTAAAAATGAAAAGCCAACGAGGCAAAGCAGCTGCACTTCCTGGATGACTTAATGGTGTAACTGCACCTGTTTATTTCTATGCGTCAGTAACTGTAAAATATATCAGAAAGAATACATCACAAAAATATGTCACTCCAGCAGGAATTTGGACAAACACCCGCATGCGCGGGCCCTCAGCACAGGACTGGGGCACTGGCAGCGATGACACAGTGCCACCCAGAACAGCTGACTAACGCACTTGTTTTTGCCCACACACGACGGCTTATGTGGGTCGGACCGCGACCCGAGCTGGCCCCGCCGGCACTGGCCCACGGTGGCACCTGCCGGCGGTCCCGGGTCC
>VYZM01011546.1:125656-166593 GCA_013398915.1 Dromas ardeola | reverse complement strand
CCGCCCCCCGCCGCCGAGGAGCTCCGGTTTCTCCGGCGGGCCCCGGCCCGGCTGCCGGAGGAGGCGGCGGCCGGTGGCGAGCGGTGCCGGCCGCTCGGGGTGCCCCGTCTCAGGGCAGCTCCCGTTGTCTCCGTCCCGCAACCGGCTTGGCCCTGCGCTGCTGCCGGGCTCGCAGGAGGGGCTGCCAGTGCCGCCTCCCCGCACAGCCCCGGTGGGCCAGGAGGGACCCAGCGCGTCTGTTAACGGGTCTGGCTGCGGCAGGACCAGCGGTGTAGCCGCGGGACGCGCTGGTTCCTCGTTAGCACCAACCACAGGAACCCCGGTAAAAGCCCCGTTGCAAACCCGCACTTGAGGATAGGCTGTGCCTCCCCTCTGCTGTGACTGCAGCACCTTCCTCTCCCTCAGGCTGCTGGCGGTGTGTATTTACGAGCCAGGAGGAACCTCAGCTGCACTGTCACGTTTCTAGAAGGGGATGTGGAACTGGCAGATTGAGAGAAGCCTGGACAGCGGCTGTTAAATTAGGCATATTTAAAAGTTATCTTAAGACACTTGTTTACAGCGTGTCTCAGAAAGCACAACTTTTATAGTTCTTCTCAAACCAGAACAAATCAACCCTAAATTTTACTTCTGCTTTTCTTACGTTGGAGGAAATCAGCTGGTCATTAGGGTTAGAAAGAGGACAGGACACTGACCCGCTGGAATTGCTCTCAGACTCTCAGTGGCACAGGTTCCCTACAACAGACCCAGCCTCTGAGCGCAGAAATGGGATCAAACAGCAGGGGAAAAAAAGGCTCAAAACACCTGCAGTTTGTAGGGGGCTGTTGGGTTAAATCCCTTCACCCTCCAGAATGGAGCCGTACAACTATCCTCACTTATCCCCAAGTGGGACTAGAGAGAACTTAATGCAGTCACTGTCTGGGAAAGATCGTGAAACTGGAAAGCTTTTGAGAGGAGAGGTGACACAGAAATATGGTAATTGCAGTTGAATTTTGGTCTGTGTTTACCGATGTAGGTGTCAAAGCCCTCTATTGTCTTTTTTTTTATAAATTAACTTTGGGGAGCAGAATGTTAAGCAGAGAAAGTTGCAGAAAAAGGGAAGAAATGAAGGCTCACACTTTTTTGGAAAGGAGGGGGCTTAGCAAAGGTGTTTATTTTCTTGGCAGTATTGCGCCTTTTCCTGTCACACATAGCTGGGGTTAGCGGTTGAAATGGAAACTCCGATTTTCTGTTTGTGCTATTAGTACCTCCTCTGCGCTTTCTAGCAAGCTGGCTGTTAGAAGTGGGGGTTCTCCTTTCAGATTGAAACCTGGCTCCATTTAAATGCCAGGCACATCGAAAGTGACAAATGTGTCTGCTCCTTGTGCCAGGGGTCTCGGCCACGGACTTCAGGAATAGGGGAGGACTAGCCCAGGAAATAACCCCGACTGCTGAGGTGTGCCTTCTCATATTGTAGGTACTTACACTGGAATATTCCTGCATTGGTAGTCAGTCTGTAACAAAACCTGTGGATTATTTGGAAGTATTTTACAAAAAACAAGAAAATGCAAGCTCTCGAGGCTTTCTTTTTCTTTGGATTGTTCTGTACTTCCACTTAGAAAAAAAAATTAGAGATGCGCAGGTTGAAGAAGAGTATTTTACTTCAGGCAGGTTAATCCAATGTTGGTGCTGATTTACCTTACAGACGTTTTGTTAGCTGCTGAGTCAGGAACGCAGCTAGAATATGAAAACACTTGCTTGGATTTTTTTTTGTTTGGTCTCTTAAGGTGTGGGTTGTATGGGAAGTTTTAAATTCCAGTCAGGCTTTTCCTTTTGGATTGAGATTTCAGAGCAGTCCATCCATTCTAGGAAGGTTCATTCAGCATGTAATAGGAAATGGAACAGAAGGAGGCATTTTATTATACTTTTGTGAGCTCCGTTATACAGTAGGTAAGTAAATTCATACTGTCAGGTGTGTGTATCTTGCACATTTTACAAATTTGGTTTTGCTGTGGGTTATAGTGATTCTAGGAGGAGCACTTCAGCTATCTGCACAGCTCATATCCTGACCCGCTAGTAAACAAGCCTGTACATGTGCTCTGCCAGAGATGCTCTTGTGTTTCTCATTGTTTCTGTCTCAGTCACGTGAGACATACTTGATTAAAAGTGTTTCAGATAAACTGATTGGGAATCCTCAAATCAAGAGACGTTCGGGACATGTTTAAAATAAAATTTGTTTGACCTGACAAGAAGAATCTCTCAAAAGCATGCCAGGTGAGTCTGTGCCCCTCTGATTTCATTGTGGCTTTATGGTACTCAAGACAGTATCTTCATAAGGAATGCCAAGGCTGGTTTTCTTTTTAGCAAATGATGCAGGAATGAGAAATTTTCCATTTTTATGATGTTTTGTAAGCTCATCTTTAGAAGTTCCTTCAGAACAATGGTGTGTACAAAAAAAGTCCCAAGGAGCTTTTAAACACTATTTACTCTGCATCCCCAGTGGCCGAAGCTTCATTTTAGTCAGGCTGAGGGTAGTGTTGCAACACAACTCAGTGAGTATGAATGGAACGCTTATTTTGAGATTGAAACAAACATTGTAAGGTTGATTGGTTTTGTGTCCCTTTCTGTTTAAAACTTCAAATGTTGTCATTAGTGTTACGTAATGTTTCTGAAACATTTGGAGCCCAAGGATTTTAAGTCTCACTGCCTTTTTGATGCATTTTTGTTGGATAAGAGAAAAGCAACATGTTGGGATACTAAAGGTTAAGGTTCTGTAAATAACTTTTTTTTTTTTTTAACTCAAGGCTTTCCTTGCATCTTAAAGCTGTATTCTTCCAAGTGTCTCAAATGGTATTTCATACACTACTGCTTCATCAGCTACTGAAGCTGACTAAAATACATATATAAAGAGATGTTAGTGCTTGAGAAAGGAGCTATTTGTGGACAGTCCTGATAACCGAAGCTTTCTCTTCAGAGATAAAGTAGTAAAGCGCTGGTATCATACGCTTCCCCAATATGTGCTAACCCTGATTTGCAGAGATTTACCACTGCCAGAGAGGAAGAATAGCTAAGCTTGTCTGCATCATCCAGTCTTCTGTTTCTCTTCTTGTTATTTCTTTAAGATCTCCAGTTGCAATTTGAGGTATTGTCCAGTGGGATTATACAAGCCAGTTGCCTCTGGGCTGGGTTGTTGTGAGCCATGGGCTCTTGGAGGCGTTGGTGCTAAAAGGCAGGGTGCGTGGCATGGAGGCAGGCATGGATTTGGCAGATCTAGCACACTGGGTTCTAGTGGAACTTCAAGTCAAAGCTACCTATGGTGACCACCTTGATCTTTATCACAAAGGCAAATTCTGACCAGCATATATCCAGAATTTCCCCCTTCATCTTTATGAAATGTCTGCAGTCTATCTTCATTTTTTAAAAAATGCTGTAGTATATGCTGTTTAACTTGTTGCATACTACTCTCTGTAAAATGCATCCTTCTTAGCTGGCTAAATCCTAGAGTACAGACTATAGTTCCCAGAAGTTATGGTTGTTGACTTAATGCATAGTGATTAAAGTCCTATTGATAAAATAATTACTTGTTCTTTGAGTGATAGAAAGAATCTGGCAAACAGAACAAAAATGTTTTGTAACTGTTATGTCACTGTAAGAAAAGATATTTATAAAACGGTGGAACTAAGATTTTACATAATGATAGGCAAGGACATTCCTAAGTCCAAGTCCATGAATTGTGGTTAGTAATAACAAAATTACTTTTCTTTTGATAAATTCCCTCCTGTAAACTGATAAATTACTTGGGTATCTCCAGTGTCTGCTTTATGCTGTCATTTCGTAGTGTTTTACATATATTGAATATTTTTTTTCCTTTATGCCATAGTTTTTTCACTCTATCTTTCAGAAAGCAGCAGGAGAGAAGAACATTTGAAAACAAACACATTCCTTTTGTACTTAATACTTCTTTATGTATCACTGCCCTTTTTAATTTACAAGCTTTTCCAGCCCACATGATATCAAGATTCTTGGCTTTTAATCAGGTCTCATGGCTGTAACTATATTCCTTTCAGAATGGTCCAAAACGTAATGCATCATTGCCTGGCCAAATTGCGAGTAATATAAAATTATGACTTGTTAACTGTCTTGTCTCTTGACTGGTGTATTCAATAACATTGCTAAATAAGTACAAATTAAGCTATTGGTTATTACGTGGAAGCATTGTTCGTGGATATCCAGAGGAAAGTGTAGCTCTCTTTTCTGTCAACTACTTCGGCACTCATAACACTAGAGCAAACAGGAATGCTGCATTCCCAGCAAACAGGGATTCCTTATTCTCTGAAAATTTTGTAGAGAAACAATTGAATGGAGTGTTTTATCCTAACTGTTCTGTGTATGAATATCACTTCAAATTGAAATACATTGCTGTACAGATGCTAGTTTTGTTGCTTTTGGCAAAAACTGTACAGATTAAGTTGCAAGATTATTTCGGTAAGCCTTTTTGAGGAGCAAGTGTTGTGATTTGCCAGTGTCCAGAAATGTATATCATTGTTTGCCATTTGAGATGACAGGATTTAGACACAGTCAGTTGGTTAAGAATCATTTAGCATGGTTTTTGCATACACCATTTCACTATCAAGAAATTTTATGGAAGAAAATTCATAGCACAAAAGTGACATTTCTATCTTTGTAAAGGAAGCTATCGGCTATAGGATGTACTTAATTATTATTAATGCTGCTTCATAAGCAAAAGTAAACCTGAACTCCTGTGATACATTAGAAGAATCAGGAAAGTACTTAATAAATTACGTAGGAAGTAAGGGAGGGAGAAATTATTTATCATGTCTTAAGGCCATTTGTTAAGCATTAAGCTTCAATAAACAATATGTTTATCAATGCAAGAAGAATCTACATCAAACTACTTGATAATACTCATTTACTATGCTCTTTGGTCAACCTGTCACACAGCATTTTCAACACTTTGTCTATTTCTACAGTTGAAAATCTGCTTTCTTTAAGCCTAATCAGACATCCCAGAATGATCTTCCAGAGACCCACCATAAATTTTACCACCTTCTGTTTTCCTCCTTACACCAAGTCGAAACATTCCTTGTTTTGATTTTTCTCTGGTGTCTCTCATCCTCCCATCATGTGTCACTGTGAAGAGCTCAGCTCAGTCGCCTTGATAACCAACTCATAGGTACTGGACAGCAGCTAACAGGGCATCTCAAACCCCTCTCCCATGCTGAATAAGGCCATTTTCCTCAGATCCTTCTCACAGGGTATGTACTCTGATAACCTGACCATCTTGATGGCCCTCCACTGAACTTGCTCCAGTTCTTCAATGTCTTTCTTGTACAGGGGGCCCAAAACTGGACAACTGTATTTTAGTTGGAATCTAGTAAGTGCTGAATAAAGGGGAATAATCACCTCCCTTGATCTACTGGCTTCACTCCTGTCAATACAGCTCAGGATGCTGCCAGGACACACTGCTGGCTCCTGTTGAGCTTGCTGTCTGCAAAGACCCCCAGGGCCTTTTCTGCACAGCTGCTCCCCAGCCACTCAGACCCCAGCCTGCATCCTTGCTAGGGGTGAATGACATACGCTCCCTGTATACTCCTTTCCAACAGGAAAAGATGAAAAATCAAATATGAAAAGATGTTCAAGACTTTCTCTAAGGTACTTATAGAAAGCTCCGATTCTACAGTGATTATATGGAGTCATAAAAATCTTCCAGGAGTTAATAGTTGGTTTAGCGCTTTGCTATTCAGTACCAGCCAGTGCTAAGGGCTCTGCTGTCCAAAAAATTCAAAGCTAAAAGCAGATCAAAATAACCAGCTTTTGTAAGTAAATGGGCATTCAATAGTGAAACAATCAGCACAAGAAAGGTGGCTCCTTGTTTCGTTCACTTAGGGTATTCGGTCATATTCCTTCTGAACAACGGGTGTTTATTCTCTGTTCTTTATCCTGTCCTCATTTGTTACTAGAGATGGTCCCCCTGAAGGCCTGCTACCAATCTCTTTTTCATTGGTGTGTTTTCTTAGTATCCTCAGATGAATTTAACATGATTCTCCAGCAATCCCAGCTTCTCTCTTGTCTTTCTTAAAATTGTTGCCAAAATAATTACAAAATCAGGAATTACTTACAAAGGTTACTAAGTGACAGGCATGACTTCCATCACATTATTTACAAAGTCAAAGCACTTAAATCGAGGAAATAAATAATTAAGAACTTGGTGTCATATACTGCATATGTGATACACTTACACAATACAAAAGAGTATATGATCGTATCTTTTTTTGTAACCTGTGGCTAGTACAGTCCATTTGGTATTTTGATTTTAACATCTAACTTATATTGAGGGGCTTTTAAATGAGAAATACTAAGACTAAATTTTTTCCCAAAGAATTTGCAATTGTTATTTCTTGTCAAGAACTACATACTTGTAAATATAGTTTAACAGAGAGACTATGTAAAATTTTTACTATAAAATGGTGGGTTTAAATTATAGTTGTGATTGGTATTTATATATAGTTGTCATGTTTATTTTTCAGTAGAATTTTCTGAAATGTATCTCTGTACACCTACTGGAGAAAACAGCATTTACTTAGGATCAGAACTGGTATTTTTGTAATGACTTAAATTATTTCTTTTTAATCATATATCAGACTGATTCATGCTATACAGAAATAATTTTCCTTAGAGTTTTCTAAAGATGCTGTCAAGCAAATTAGCTATATTTTGCTTTTAGGAATACATCTTGCTTTAAATTAAGTAATCTGGTTCATAATACTTGCATACTCTGTGTGTCTGTAGCATGTGCTCTTAGACAGTTATTAGAACTCCAAACAATGTTATAGGACAGGTTTTCAAGCTTCCAAATTGTAAGTAGCAAGTTGCTACTAGCCCCCCTAGAAGTGCTTTTGCACATTGAGCATGCTGCAAGGCAGCCCGATTCGTACCAGCTGAAGCTACCGCTTCTGCCAGGTCTGCCAGAGGAGACTGAGCATGGACTCCTTACTTGGCTTCAGGTGAGGTTATTGGATTGGTTCACACCCACCTTCAGCAACAAGTTAAACTGAAGGGCCATATTCAAGACTGGTTCAAGACAACTTTGTCACTGCTCTAAAGGATTGTCGCACCTTCCTTGCTGCGCAGTCTGCATGCTTTCAATACCATGTGGCTGCGTAATTAGTGTTAACCCTTCAAACTAAAGGAAAAACCCTATTTTTCAGGTTACATCAGTGAATTAAGCTACATGGTGAATCAGATTAACGGGTGGTGGTTTCAATGCAGGGAGAGGGCAAGGATATGCAGCTGGGATGGCAAGTCTTTGATGGCAGTATTGTCCTAGTTTGGCTTATGTAAGTCATGAAATCATGCCCGTATTTGTCTGACTTTCCCTGAAACAAAGAGTGAGCACTCACCTGGCTCCTCCTGCTAGCAGAAGTGATGGGAACAGTTGTGTCCATTGATACATGTTTGCAAAGGAAGTACCTGCTTGTGGGTCTTATACATACTGTAGTCTCAGCAACAAAAGCAAAACCACAACAAACTGAAGGTCATGCAAAAAGCTAAACAATTCAGAGTCCTTACACAAAAGAGAAGAGACAAATAGAGGAGCATGAACTTCAAATGCCTACAGGGAAGAGCTTACCTGGAGGATGTGGGCTGGGAGGAAGACTGCTGTTTGAGCTCCTGAGAAGGTCAGATCTGTGGTCTGTGCTGTTCGCAGGACACCCAGGGCTTCAGCAACTTTGGACATTCAGTCCTGTGAACACACAGACATAAATGCTTCAGTAAAAAATGTATGCTGTGAGACCTTGATGGTGACATTTTGAGGTTGCTCTATCACTATTGAAAGGCTGTGGAAGCTGGGGAGGACCAAAGAAAGGCAAATATTGTACTCCTCTTCAGAAAGGGCAAGAAATCCTGGGAACTACAGGCTGGTCAGACTCATTTTGGTCTCTAGGAAAATCATGGAGCAATTCTTCCTGGAAGAACTAAGTTTTGACCCCACTTTGAGCAGGCAGTTGGCTTTGTCACCTCCCAAAATCTGTCCTAACCTCAATGATTCTGTGATTCTATGGAATGTACTTACACAGAGGTTTTCAAAATCCAGTATATAGCACAAGGCCCAAGACTGGCTTGCACAGTCACTCTGCAGGTAAATCACTTTTATCTGTACCATGTGAAAAGTGTAAACTAAAACAATTTCTTTTTTTTAATTTAAAAAGTTTATAATTCTTCTGTATGCACAGACTCTCTCAGACCTCTCCCAAAAGCTGGGAAATCATCATTAGCCTTATTTTGCACTTGACCTAATCAAGTACTGAGATTTAAAGTTACGTAACAGGCACAAAGGTCTAGTGGGAGACTTGAGTACAGAGATCATCATACATAAACCTGCCATGAACTTCCTTGTCTCTAGTAGTTGTTGACTGCTCTAAATCATTATCTGTTCCATTAATAATCATTGCTTTGTGGTTTCCTGTTTTCTGAGTCCATTACAGTCCCTTCCCCTTCTCTGAGAAAACTCTTACTAGGACTGAGAAGTACTTTTCCATTGAATTGATTCCTTTTAAGCTGTACGTTTGGGATCTAAATGCTTGGTTAGCAAAGGAAAGTGATGTATGTGATCAGTACAGCCTTTTCCAAAGTGAAAGTTGCTGCTCAAACATGCAGCAGAGTCAGAAGATACAAACAAAATATTAACATGCAAAATAAATGGAAAAATTATTCCATATTATTTGGTATAAAATATCACTGGCAGGTGGCGTTAAGATGTTTCAGCTCTTTAAAATAAAGATTTTCAGAAAGAGGGGAAATAATAAATGACATGTCCACAATATGGGAAGATTAAAAAAAAACAGGAGTATTTGCTTATGTCTTGTCTCAGTTAAGAAGAGATACAGAATATAAGGAATGGCACAAAAAAGACAAGCAGTGGTTTCTCATTTATCATTCGGGGATAGAGAAGTGAAAGTGCAACAGAAAGACAGAAAATATAAAATTTATAAAAGGAAATTCTTTGGTTTCACTGCCACTATATATTGAAGCCAAGAGCTTTGAAAGATTCAAAAAGGATTAGAGATTTATATGGAGGATCAGAACATCCACAGTTACTATAGATTAAAAGCTCCTAGAATATAAGATGTCATTTTCCAGGACATTAGACAGCCTATAAAACAAGAGGATTTAAAAAGAAATTTTCCTTAGGAGCAAGATATTGTGTTTGTCCACTCTGAGTTACTTGGCGTCTTCCTCTGGAACATCTCGTACTGGGAGCACAAACCCTGATACTAAACTCATAGCTCTTATGCTGCTGGATTTAGGCAAAAGTATGTAAGCTAAGCATTTCTTCTTCCTGCCCAGATATAATGTCTGTTCTACCACCTAAAAAAGGACAGGTGACTAGACTGACTAGATCTTTGACTGACTTTATTGAAACCTAGAATTGCGGGCATTTTTTTTATACATTCTTGTATATGTTTTACGTATTCTATATATATATCCTTTTAATTGTCTCATATTTCCTTATAAAACAGCATCAGTGCTCTCTGATATTACCACATCCTACTCGGGTTGTTACTGCCCCTGTAGCAGAACTGTCAAAACCACGTCAGTACCACAGATGATATGCTAGCGAAAACCCACCTGTAGTTTCAGTGACACACCAGATGATGAACCGCAGGTGGCTATGCACTAACATCTTGTTTTGCTAACTCTACTAGAAAAGGTGACAAAGGGGTAGGGCTGGACACGCAAGTGATAATTTCATAATCTGCCACAGAAGGATGCATCAGAGCTCACCTGCAGGAACCCAGAGTGTCTCAAATGATACAAATATAAACACTGAGCATCCAAGTGTGAAAAGGTCCTCCATTATTATCCTTAAATCATGAACAAAGGACTAGAAACACGTGATGCCAGAATGTATTAAGTATAAGGGAGATTTAAAACAAGGGTATTGAATCAAGTCCTATATTTCGATTCGGGAAACCTTGCTAGCCAGGTCTCACTGTATGCTTTGTTTTATTTAGTTGCAGATCTGGGACACGGCTGGCCAGGAGAGATTCCGAACTATCACACAGAGTTACTACCGCAGCGCCAATGGAGCAATCCTAGCCTATGATATCAGCAAGAGAGGCTCTTTCCTGTCCATTCCTCGCTGGATCGAGGATGTGAGAAAGTATGCCGGTTCCAACATAGTACAATTACTGATTGGTGAGTTAAAAATGTTAATACCAAATGCAACAGGTTACTGTGCAATGTAATTAGTTGCAATAATTGTATAAGATGGTTAGAAGTTTTATTTTGGTTGAAGTAAGATGTATGTAATTGATCTGACTGGAAATTCTCCCAATTTTTTTTTTTTAATTAGAAAGTGCTGATTCATCAAAACAAAGTGTTTTGCTTTAACTTCTGTTTAGAAGTAGACAGCTTTGTATCAGAAGCCAGCTTTGAATCCTTTGCATCTTACTTAATGGAGAACTCAGCACCTAGAATTTCCAGGTTCTGAGGCACAGCTGCTGTGGACATGTTCTCATGATAAGGATCATAAGGTTTCCAGGGCCCAGAGAAGCTCCATCGTATCAAGCCAATGTGTTTTGGTGAACTGGAACACCCACATACTTCAGCAGACGAGGGATTTCAGAAGGACTTCAGGGCAATTAGGGTTTGTCAGTTCTCTGCTCGAAGTTCTGCTTCCCAGCCCCAATGTTTCCGACTCAGACGCGGCTCTCGGGGCCCACTAATACAACATCAGTGCTATTCTAGATTTCCCTGGGTACCAGCAGACTGCTGTTGTTTTCACAAAATGGTTTTAGCTTTCATTTCTAGCCCATCTTTCTTCTGTTAAGCCACCACTCTTCAGTTACTGACTCTTTCTGTTCTCTATGAGTCATACAGAAATACAGGTTGGAAGGGGCTCAGGAGATTATCTAGTCCAACCTCCTGCTCAAAGTGAGGGCGATGTCAGGTTGGTCAAGGGCCTTATCAGTCAAATTTTGAAAATCTCCAAGAATGGAAATTCTGCAGCTTCTCTGGGCAACCTGAGAACCTCCTGCTAAATACTTACTCTGACATAAATAGTAATTATAAATTACTCTTTTGTTTCTTTTTCTTCCAGGAAACAAGTCTGACCTAAGTGACCTTCGAGAGGTTCAGCTGGAAGAAGCTCAGAGTCTGGCTGAACACTATGATAATATCATCTGTGCCATAGAGACCTCTGCGAAAGACTCCAGCAATGTGGAGGAGGCTTTTGTGAAGATGGCTACAGAGCTCATGATGAGGCATGGAGGCCCTATGTTCAGTGAGAAGAATACTGACAGCATCAAGCTTGACAGCAAAGACGTTGTAGAAGGCTGGGGGTGTGGTTGCTGATATGAGCTAGGTGATATCCCTAACTTTACTGGAATTTAGATGGTGCTTCACCCTAATGCTGAGTAGCATGGTAGCCATATTCTCCTCCTCCTGTGAAACCAGCAATTTTGTAGAAGTTAGACACAATCCTGTTTGCTTTGGTGTCTTATTTTTAAAAAGGGACTCTTGAGAGGTAGTCCTAAAAGTCAAACCCTCTGAAAAACTACTAAACATTTGTCCCCACCATTTCTTTTCTGTAACCTTCATACAAGTTACAAAAGTGAAGGAAACAAATTTGAAGTGGTGACGTGGGGTGGGGAGACAGACGGTTGGGGAGGAAACTGATGCACACCCAAAGTTCTGAAGCATTTAGCAAGGGACTGTTGGCAAAGGAGGACACTTTTGCAACAGGCAATCTTCACAGTGTCTCTTTGATCAGAAAGTGACAGTGTCTTTGATAAAGGTATTTCAAGTGTCAGAATACCTAATGTTTTGATTACAGGACCAAACAGCAGTCACCTGTCCTAGGGCATATGGATTGCTGGTTAGTACCGGGACAGGCCCAGGTGGGGAAACCTTCTCTCAGGTTTTGTCATAATTATTTTAAGTTACCATTTTAACAAAAAGCAAAATCAGCCTGAGCGATATCACATGACTTGCTGTCAAGCAGGATTGGACCAGTTGTAGTTATTTTAAATACAGTCTTGAAGAGAGGGTAGATGCATTTCATTTGTTATTGTTTGCACAGTGATAGCTCCCTTTTCCAAGCGGGTATCATTGAGTTTTGCCCTCAGGACTCTTAATTTCATTCCACAACTCAAGACCTGCACCACTGGAAACAGGAACTGGAGAAACCTTGAACTGACTGGTAGCCATCATCTCCTGCTGTGTGACTAATGGTCATATACAGGGTTAATTCTGGTCATACGTTTGATATTATGTTACTAGAGTGTTTATTGCTTAAGTGGCATAAGTGAACTTGGGGTTTGGTTAGTTGCTTTTTTTTTTTAAAACATGTCTTTAAATACAATCTGGGCATATAATGGGAAATAAGACCTCAGAACAGCCGAAAACTGCATGCATTGCTACTTCTTGGTTGTAAGAAACCAGCATCTTTTCGAGTGATTCCTTCCCAACTTTGTACTCAACTGCTTCCCTCTCCCTATCACGAGTTACCAATTGCTTTTCATTTCTTGAAAACATTCAGCAGGAAAAATCTCTCACTGTTGATCAAAATTCTACATTGTTAAGTAAAATATATTTCATAATTCAACTACATATAGTTGTCTTTCAGATTCAGCTCTGTATTATATGTTGAAGATGCAGCTGAAGTACTGATGGCAGCAGTCCTCTCTGGATTTACACTCTCAAGCACTTACAAAAATGGATTTGCAAAGGGAGCAGAAGCAGGATTATTTTTAACCCTGCAGTTAAAGCAAAGGTGTTCAGAGGTGACAAGTGATTTTTGCAATCCTGATGCTTTGGAAGAGCTCATTTTCAGAAAGCACCCACTTAAAGTGAAGTCACTTGTCCCTTTTGAAAATCTTGATCAAAAAGGACCTGGACTGGTTTGCTACTAGGGCTACACCAGTTTTTAGCCATTCAGCATATCCAGTATCATGAAGATCAGGAAGATTTAAGAAAGGGCTAATGGATCCTAATTTCAGTACTGTTCACCTTCCTACGGAAAATATTAAACCATTCTCTGGTCTTTCTGTTTTTTTTAAACTATGAAGTAGATAATTGAGGAGTTATGTATGCTTTGTAGCCTGTTTGCTTCTAATCTAAGGGGTTAGTTTTCAAGTTTTATAGTTGTAAGAGTGAAAAGGGCCTTAAATTTTTCAATTAGTATAGTTTTCACAATTTTATTGTTTTATATGGAAGGGCGGGTTGCGCTGCAGTACTCAGCAGTATTTTTGGATAGTTTTCCAGGACATTCCCAGCTCTCCTACAGCCAAAGATAACAGGCAATAAGTGTCCAGAAGTAGCTAGACACGGGAAATGAAAATTGTTCAAGCCCTAGATTTGTGAGTGATTAGCAAACCTTGTATTCCACTCTCAGGAGGAACTATGAAGACGGTCCAAGCTAAAACTCAGTCCTGATGACTGTTTTTCCTCCTAGTTAGATGGTTCTTAAGATACAGAATACTAGCAAGCATTTGACTTCGTGTCATGACGTATTATAGTTTACATCTGTAGGTCACAGTCCTGCAGTTCTGTATGCTTGAACATGGACCCTCAGATAAGCTCAGCCTCCCACTGTTTGCAGGATTAGTGCCAAATTATTTAAGCCATGCTGATAAAAATTCAAACACGTTTAAGAACAGTATTGCTACTACTCAGATTGAAATCAGTAGTTTATATAGTAACTCATCTTAAAACTGGAGAAAGATGCAAAATGAACATAAATCCTCCTTCCAATGCAGTCAGGGAATCATTATATTTTTACAGAAATGGAGAAATAAGGAATTATTGATCCATTTCCTTAGTTTTGAGGTTTGTTTAGTAACTAAACAGGTAGAATTAGACCAAGCGCTATACTTTCCGTACAGTTTGCCCCCATATATCTCTAAAGCTAGCCTTGAAGATTGAGACTCTGTCTGCAGTCAGAAAACATGAAATACAGCATCAGTGATTTGTTCATTGTGTTTTCAGTTATGGCTTTAACTCAGCTTTATCCTCCAACTCTTGGCTCTTCTATGTTGTAACAAATGTAATTCAAGTTTGCATGCCCTACCTAACTGAACAAAAGGGAACAAAGAAATAGACTGAAGACCTGTTTATTTTGTCAGGTTAGTAGCAGATACGAGTAACGGTGCTTGGGCTGTCAGTAGTAAAAGGTTATTTCAATTACCAAACCCTTTCTTTGTCTAGTAGTAATAGCACAATACTCACTAGACTGATAGCTTCTTGACCAGAACAGTGAACGTAACTTAGAGAGCTTTTCAGAGCTTTTCATGCCCCTTCTGAAGACTTTTATTAAATTTGTAATTCACACACTTAGCTATGTAATTCAAGTATTAGGAAGACAATCCTGTTCATTTAATTCCATTAATCCTATTGAAACCAAAAGGATACCTGGGTGAAGAGAGTGAGTGGCAATAAACCTGAGATTTATGGGTAGAAACCTCAGTTTCAAATCTTAAATTACAAATGTGCACTGATGTACATCAAGTAAATTATTCAGTAGTGCATGATCAGAGTTCCCAACATAAACATTTGCCAAGAAAACTGTTTACTGGCACTTGAACATTAACAAGACTATAGTGCAGTAATTGCTTTTACGCAGATCTCCTTGGCTGACCATATATTTGCATTAGTATTTATCATTTATTTTTTGGCAGTACCCAAAGTGTGCAAAATATTACAAAAACACAGAAGGGGACATTGATCCCTGCCTTGTAACACTTAGGAGTGGAATGCAGAGGCAAATACTGAAATGAAATCATCAGCAGAATGTGATTTCCAGAAGCGTGGGCATTTTTATCCTGTGTATTGACTTTGATTTAAGCTAATTTTATCTCCAGTTATTCATCCAGTCCATCATCATGGATGGAACTAGTACAAATATTTATAATTATGTAAATATAATACCAAATAAACGTCAGCCCAGGAACTTGCTAAAATTTGCTTTGCAAACAAAATAAATTTAAAAAAAAATGAGAACACTTCAGAACAGAGGAAAAGTCCCAATGATTTTATCATTGTCACTATACTGCAAAGCAGCTCACTTTTCGGGGAGGAAAAACTACAAAACTAAATGAAGCCCAGCTAATACCACATAGATTTCTACGAACTTTATGAAAAGTGGAGCTCTTGCTCATTTTTTTCTTTGCCTTTAAAGAAGATCGTATTTATTTGAAGAACAGAGCTGATTGATAGTCACATGCAATATATGTACATTACATTATGTATACACTCACACAGTAGCACCTTTAAATAACATTAAAGCCTTTCCTTGATTTGCCCCAGTACATATTGTCCCACCAGGATTTACGCCTCCATTGTTTAATCTCATAGTCCCAGCCAGTTGACTATTTGAGTGTCTTTTGCCATCTCATGCCAGTCCTGAGGGAACTGGGAGGTAATAACATCATTAGTTTCTCTTCATAGGATTGTTTTACTCAATGTTATAATGTGAGTCTCTTTAAATCAAGATGAACTTATATGTTATTTCATTAATAGAAATTGTTTATCTTTACCCATCCTGCTTCCAAAACATATATATATATTAACAGACCACTGAAGTTTACCCTATTGCATTATTTTGTGTAAACAGCGTGCTGGAGAAAGATGAAGTAAGAACAATACATTCATTGTGAAACTGAAAAATAAAATTACTCTCCTTTTGGTATCTTCCAACCTTGGAGAGTGCGCAGTTCAACCCCTGTCAGTCATTCTCTTGTAGACTTCACAGAAACAAACCAGGTTACGGGCAGAGTGTGCAACCGGTAAACAGGGAAAATGCAAGGAAATTGGAGCGAATATGTACTCTTTTGTGAAGAGATGGTTCTCACGTGACTGACTCTGCCCCAGTAGCTGATGATGACCATGTAGCTTGTATTCCCCACCCTTGTGGTACAAGAACTGAGGCAATTAAAGAGCAACAGATCCAAGGACATGTGTAGTTCTTGGTGGAATTGAAAGGAAATTAATTCCAAAATTTAGGCTAATCACCCTAACCACTTAATTATCCTTTCTCAAATCATACTAGGTTATTTCATCAATTAAAAGACATTCTAGATTTACAAATTCAGCAATAAAAGATGCCACATTGTTAACCCATGTAGATTAATAGTTACATTTTATTACAGTTAAATGAAGTATAGTGACATCAGAGTCACAGAGCAGAGTCCTTTATAATTGGGCTGTTCTCAAATTTGACAATTCTTTTCCATGCTATAAGAAGAGATTCATAGATTTGGGGAAATACTGTCTCAGTTTTATTTTTGCAGTATCTTTTGGTGCTGATTATCCCAGTGAGATTTCAGTTAGAGAACCAGCCTCCTGGGTATCCAGATAATGTTAGATTTCTTTTAACTATTGAACTGGGTTACATATTCGAAGCAGCAAAAAAATCTCAGATGAAAGCATTTAATTGCAATCTCCACTGCATACTTTAGAAAAAAAAACCCACACTATTCCAGATGGATGTCCTGATTTCCAGCACAAGTTCAGCCCTCTGCATCGTTTTTATCATTTCATTTTAGTTTACATGTAAAAGAGCAGGGTTACAAAATCAAAACAAACAAACCAACCCAAATGTATATTTGCTGTCCATGGAATTGCTGCCAGAGATTAGGTAAAAACAGCCAGCATACTCTCCTGTCCTGATTTTAAATAGCATTGTTTTAATATGACTGAAAAATGTTAAAATGCACTTTAAAAATAATTCTTTGAAGCACAAGAGAGTTGTGATTTTTTTTCTGTCTTTTTTTAAGAAGGGTTTCTATTACTTCAATACTGCTAAAGGCAATTACCTGTATTATATTTGTAATTTTAGGTGTCACTGAAGACAGACCATGTCAACAATTGCCTTGTTTTTCCATATGAGTCAGCAGCCAGTGGAAAACAAGTGAGCAGAGTAACTTCACGAGTCAAGTGAAGCCTGAGTAACAGCCAGTGAAAATGTTCTATTTAGTCTGACTAAATATGGTAGGTTTAATCAATGCTTACTCAGTTCAAAGAAAATTATTTCCTTCACAAAAGTAAAATACACTACACAAATAGTTAACCAGTTTTCCTGTTTACTTTTTCTACAACAGAAATTTGCCTGTTGTCTATACTGAATAGGAGTGGACTGCTGAACTACATAAGTGTATGGTAACAGAACAGTTTAACATTTGGAGAGCTATTAAATCGGCTTAAATCTGTATTTAGAACCTATTCTTCCATTATGAGGTAAAAGTATGGCTCTCTCCTCCAGGACACTATTTGAAAACCTTTAGAAGACCAGATACAATCCAAGATCATACATTGATAAAAAAATTATTGAGGCTGTCTTTATCATAGAAGAAGTTACTTTCCATGTTTCTTTTGCAAGATTACTTCAATTGAGTTATTTACAATTCGATTATACAACTGAACTGCTGACAGTGATTTCTACTTACTTTCAGCCTCAAATTTAACAGAAAACTGAGGATTAATCTTCCTATCACAAAGCACTGAAGGGCCACCAGATAGACTATAACCAGCAGGTTTTTGCACGTGTATAGCTATCAATCTCCTGCTCCTGTGACAGTTTTTTTAATATCTGTAATGTCTGTATATAATACACTGTACTCTGAAATCAATCAAGTCCAGCTTTGCCATCATTCATCTGAGTAGGTAGTGTAGGTCTGGGTAAGGTATTAGGTAGGTACAGCAGCTTCACAAAGCTGCTTCTGTTTAAGCCACTTCTGTCTAAGGCCTACCTAGCCCATTCAAAATTTGCTATTACAGCTAAATTACTACAAGTGAACTATTTTCTTTAGTCATAAACATAACAATAAAAAAATCCTAGATGTGTATCTTTTCATTTTAAAGCCTAGACTACGTTAGTAAAAACAGCAATCACGTACTTTAAGCTTTCATTAGAGCATACACCTTATCTTTGACTACTCTGTAGGAGTTTAAACCTTAATTGCCCCATAAACTCACTCAGTACACACCATTCAGATGTAACAGCTAGCTGAAAGGATCCACATTTCTGTAAATTTTAGCTTAGAGAAAGTACCTTACATATGACCACAATTGTGGCAACCTAGGAGTTATGATTTCTAATTGTTCAATCAATATAAAGAACCTTATGACACACAGATTATCTTCTCAAGATAAAAGCAGAGGAGAACATTAAACAAAAAGACTGTATTTAGACTGTATCTAATTGTCTTTTTAAGGCATCTGACCAACACAATCTGTATACTTCCAAAAGCCAGTGTCTTTTCAGTAACCACTAAGTAGCATCCTGTTACACTGCACTGTGCTGTGGAACACGCGATGATCAACACCCCTTTTTTCTGCAATAAGTTCCATAAGTAATACAGACTCATATGAAGATGCAATGGAGTGATTTTGGGTATCTAAACTATTGTATGGTGAAAGGTTGTCCTTTGAACACGGCATGCAAACTTGTTTTGACAATTTGAAGGTACTTTTAAAAAGCGAGTTAAGAGCTGAATTTTCAGAGACATAAAAGCTGCAGACTGATGCCTACCAACGTCTTCAAAAGCATCTAGTTACTATTACAAAAAAGCACAAAACTTGTGTGGAACTGGTTTTGCACTAAAGGGAATTAGTTATCAGAAAAAAATATACAATCATGTGAAAAGCAGAGCATCCTGATTATCCTGAAATAGGGAACGACCATGAAAAATACAATGTTGTGCGTAAATAAGCCTTTTTCCTTTATAAATGATATTAAAGTAGATTATTCTAAATGTGAAAAATACTTTGATACTTGACAAAATAAAATGCTATATACATTTTCTTAAGAAAGTGATGATATTGATGAGGATAATAACTTTGCTAATACAGTTTGGTGGTGTAATATAAGGGATTGACCAGAGAGAGCTAAGTGTTGGAATGGTGCTACTACACAGACCATTTCAAAACCAGGGGAAGGCAACGGATTAGATCAGACACTGTCCTGCTTGCCAGACATAAAGTAGATGATACACACAGGTATTGAGCAGAAGGTGAATTTAGTTACTTGTAACAGTTTTTTAAAGATCTCTATTTTATAAGTCTGTAAGGAGAAACGCTAAGATTTTTGATAGCCGGATACGCTCAGTGCCGTGAACCAGCTTTTCCCTCTTTTGTGCCTCGCTCACTGACACCTGACAGCCACAAAACCCACAGCTCCTTAGAGCAGAGAGCATTCAAGTGAGTCTGGCTCACACACCTGTTGGGGAGAAAATGAAAATCTCTAATTCATATTGAATTCATTCACTGCATTCCAAAATTATTTGAAGGGTTTGGATGATAACAGTGTTAAAATTATTCTGCATTTTCTAGGACAAATCTGTTGCTGTTTTTCAAGGTTTCTTCCAGAGATGCAGGCTGTACATTTCTAATCATCAGTAACTATTTTGCTTTTAAACTTTCTTATCACAATACTGACTAGATCATTTGGAATATGAGGAGACAAGGGAGCAAGCTTGCATGCTACAGTAATTTTTTTATACTTTACCTTCATCTATTTATGAATTTATTATGAAAAATATTTTTAAACATATGAAACCTGCTTTTTGTTGTGAATTTTAGCAAAGTAGTGGATACATTGTACTGTGTATCATTAAAAAGGTTTAATTAAAGTAAACATTTGGCAATGAATATCTTTTGTTGTTCTTTTATGCACATACCTGCTGTGGTTTATTATCAGAAACAAAATCAAGTTTTAAGAAATTACATACCCTACTCTACAGTGCTGAATGGTCTTCTACTTTTACACAAGATACGATCTGATACACTCCTTATTAAACAAACAACTCTCTTCTTCTTACCCTGCAACTGCCCATAACTCACATAAACGCATGCACATTAAATTGTTTGAATTAGTAAGCTCTCCAACGTAACTGGCCAGAAGATGAAGAATGAAAACCAAAGTCCTCAATGTTGGAGAAGTGCAAATAACTTTTTCAGTTCTTACACTTAAGTGTAAACAATGTAGCTACAACTGCACCTTCCCAAGGCAACATTTAGATCCTGGATTTTATTTAATCGCTGTAAATTAAACAAAGCAACACCCCTTTCTCTTTGCTTGGCTCTTAATTCTAACATCAGTAGGTGAGCTAAGCAGGTTTTTAAAACCTGCATTTTTGATCCACAGAGCCAAATATTGAGTTACTTGGTTCTCTATTCAGTCTAGTACTTCAATAGCAGCCTCAGATACCAAAATGGCAATCAGTAGTTTTCAATGGAATGTCTATGCTCTAAAGCTGGCTGCTTACAGTGCTGGGTGTCGCTGAATTCATTAATTAGTTCTCTGATAATGACAGGTTCGTTACTACTGAAACATTCTGGATATAACTATACACGTCGCTGGTGTGCACAGTGCTCTAGAGAATCGGCATAAGAGATAAATAATGCAAGTGTCATGCTTAACATGTACCTACTCTTCGTAAATATTGACCTTTTTCTTTATATATATACTTCATGTGTTCTGCACATCTATAGTAGTTTCTAAATCTACGTGGGGAAAAAACTAACTTACCCAAAAAAATACAAAGGAAAAAGCAAGTCGTGAATTCCAAGGCTGTGATACAAGGCCAAATGTAACAGTTTATACAAAGCTGGGCTTCATTTATGTAAATTTGTTATTTACATTTATGTAAATAATACCATTATTATAATACAGTCCTAGACTATAACATGTAGAACAGTTCTCTCTTATCTCTGTAAAATGCATGGCCTTCAAAAGCAAGTCTGTGTTTTCAAAGCATACGCCAACGATGAGCTAGTCATATGTCACCTTGTATGAACCTTGGAACCTGCCTGTCTTGCTGCTAATAAGAGCAGAAGGACACACACCTGTGTTGATATAACTAATAGTTTCATAGCTGCTTCCCAGGTCATCTTCCAAAGCACTATATGACATGCAGAACACACAACCCTGACCGACAAGGGAGCAACATGGGCAGCCAGAATCTCCCCGGGACACACTTACAAACCCTTGAAAACGTGAACAGGCTAAACCAGTCATAAAAGGTTATGTGCAGGGAAAAAAAAAAAACAAACCACACTGAAAAAAACCCAAAACACTGCTCTGATCTCTGCCGCCTGATCATTTTTAAGTATGTGTGGTAAATTAAAATACGTATCATTAACAGGTCTCTCTTGGTAGCTGGAACTTATTGTGGGAAATAACCATGACAACTGTTTAGTTGGCTGTATTATTAGTGCACATGACAAACAGTTTAAAGGGACTTCTTAGTCACATTTCTAGAAACTCTTTCTTCCTTGAATTCTCTGGGAACGTGAAATAGTTTGGATACAGGAGATCTACACACATCACAACCATTTTTCTTTTCTTATTAGTGAGGCAAACTGGCTTTCATTACGTAGCTTGCACCTGCAAAAAAATACCCTTCTTTTTTTATAGTCTAAGTTCACTGAATATTTTTTCTCCCCATCTATGGTCAGGAACTTCGCTGTTAAACTAGCAGAAAGCACATTCACATGTACACTTCCATAAAACAAGACATGAAGCTCATGACCTATTGAAAATCCATTTCTTATTCTGAGAAATATTCTTACCTATACAACAGGTGCTGCTCATGCTGCAGAAAGAGGTCAAGAAATAAATCTGCAGCAAACCTAGCTGGGCATTAAACTGTAAGACGTGTTTAGCATGATCTTAGATTCTGATACTGGATTCTGAGCTTGGCATACAAGACCAACAAAATGCAAGGAGGAGAACTTTTAATTTAGACCAGCTGAGTCTCAGGTGGTCTTAATTACACAAAGTAAACCCATCTATGCTGTTTTGAGCATATACTGATTTCTTTTATTCACAGAAATGACTACAGAAACACTCTTTTCTGAAACTTTCAACATATAGGCTGTTTCAGACAATGTTGAAAACAGGATATAATTCATCACCCAAGAATTCATCCTTGTATAGACAAAAATTTTTAATACAGACTGTGTCAGATATGTAGTGTTACCATACAATAAAGAATGTTAGTACCCATTTCTGTTCAAGTTAGAAGCACACCACTGAGTTTTAAAGACACTTCTGTAACCCTGGCTTCTTGCCTATGACACTGAAGGAAAGAGATTTCTACCTCTTTCGGCAATTGCCTTCTGTGTGCTGTGTTATTCAGGTCCCTATTTCTATCTTCCTTTATTCCCCAGGGAGACTAGGTGGGGGGACAAAACATTTACACTGCACTCCACGTAACAACATGGCATTCTTCCTTTTAACCAGCATACAGAAGACAGGGTACGTGGAAAGCTAAGTCAACCAAAGGTTTGACCTAGTTCACAAACTTTCAGCTGCCTGTGCAATTAAGTGTAATTTAAAGCAACTTATACATGTACATTAATTTCAAATGTATTTGCACTTCATACAGGACTATATTCAATCATTACAAAGGTGGATGTCTTGGTGCCACTACATGCAGATATTGTGCTTGGAGCTGCACTCTGAACAATTAATTGACTCAATTGAGATTCAATCCTAGCTGTTGGGAACAAAAATAACTTACATTGGAAAAGGCAAAGCTTTTTGTTTTGTTAGTATTCCTACTTTCCATCCATCACCTAGAAACACTTTTTTAACATGAAAAAGCTGACAAAGAGCTGACATGGAAGTTCTGAAAATCCAGAGCTGAGAAAGCACGGCCACGGTACAATGCCCATCTCTCTGTGAGTCCATCCACCCACAGATGGAACAAAACCCAAACGCTCCAGGGCCTTTCAGCTGTGCATCCTTTCCACGTTTTACAGAAACAACCTTCACGGTGTCACTTCCATGCCACAATTGCCTATTTTCTTGCTGAAAAAAGCCCAAACAATTGCAAGTTTTATAAAGCACACAACCCCTATACATAAAACATAGCTCTTACTAAAATGGCGTATTTCTGGTTAATCTGAAACAATCTACAGCAAAACTGGGGGGTAAACATCTTTCCCAGCAGCTGGGAGAGTTTTCAAGTGCACCAAACTGAGCTCATCTCTCAAACCCCTGGGGCACAGTTTCTCAGTCACTGACTGGAAAGTGCTCTGAACTTGCTTGAAACCAAGAAAGGGTGCGACTAAAAGGCAGATAAAATTATGAATGAACACTCTCGCCGGCTATTTTTTAAGCATTTTGGCTTTTTGAGGGTCTGCCAAGGCCGTATTACCACTTACCAAGCTGGAGTTCAGTCCACAGAGTTGGAGAAGCTGCAATACCCTGAGCCTTGGAAAACTTGCATGGGGGCAATGGTTTTGCATTTTACTACTTCTACAATATGGAGGGGTGAGGGCAAGAAAAAAAAAAAAGGAAAATAAAAGGAAAAAAAGCAAGAGAGGGTGGCAGTAGTGCGCCTTCTTTCCCACCCAGCGCCGTGCCTCAGCCGCCAGCGCCGCCGGCCTGAGGTAAAGACAAGATGGCGGAGGGCGCCCCCCGCGGCCGCGCCGGCCCTCATCGACCCTGGGGAGTCCCGTAGCCAAAAACAGCGGGTATCCGTCAGAGCAGGTGTGGATCCCTTCGCTTCCCAAATGAATTCAGTTCTTACTCAGACACTCCGTACTTGTGCGTTTAAGGGAGTCTCCAGTCCCCTGCCTCCAGCTCTGGAGGCGACTGGGGGAGCAGTCACACTGTGGGGCAGGGGGTTTCCAGAGGGTGAAAACAAGCACCCACCTGGACATGGATTGCACCAGGACTTTGCTGAACTTAATACCTTTGAGAAATTCTTGTGACTTGTACTCAGGCTGGCAAAGCTTTCAAAAGGCACGTGCCACTTAGAAGAACAGTTTATTTGTGTGAAAACCAACGCTAAATACCTATTATACCAGTTCACGTTCATGGGAGGTGGGCTGGACAACTACATTTCTGAAGCTTTTTAGGAGGCAAGCCGCCTCAGAGACCAGCCATTAATTTGGAGACCAATTATAACTATCTTCCACTTTAAGCATTCCACTGTCTTCTGCCAAAATAACAGGTTAATTCACCAAAATGGCAAATAATCGCCTACAAAAACTAGAGATGGTAGTGGAGAAGCGAACCCAGGCCACGTGTGAAAGAAGACATCTTTGCACCTCCAACAAGCCCAGCCCAAACCCCACGTACGTTCTTCTGTGTTCCTCCAGAATTTAACAGATCCCGGACTTAAATACCTCAGCTCTGCCAAAGTGTGTGGTCCTGGATGGGTACATCTGCATGACTGCTTTAGTTGGATCAAGGTGTCTTCTGATCACCTCCACTTGGTCTGCAGAGTGGTCTCCAAGCTCATCAGCTGGATTCCCAGCGGATGAAGCCTAATGCACTCCAACAGAGGGCTAAAAATTGTATACCGGGCTTAAATATGACACTGGCAGCAGCAACAATATCTTTCAAGCTTAGTGAAAACATTCACTTTAGAGGGTCTTTTTCAATACTCTTACAAATAGTCATCTTGCCAATCCCACCGCATTGCAGAGACTGCGTTTCGTCTCCTACTACTGCTGAAATACTCTTAATTTGTCTAGATGTGATTCGATTACATGATATCACAGCATATAATGACATTTGTGTTGCTGAAGAACAAAAGACATAGCAACATAAGTTGTCCCTGAGAAAAAATTATCGAGCAGTTTATGGAAAGAAGTAACCTACTACAAAATACTGCAACAGATTCTTGTGAATTACTCGCATCTTTCAGACAAGCTGCCTGGATATGATATTTTACTAAAAAGTTCTGCAATTTGAAAAGATTATTCTATAACAAGTAGTATCAATAGGTATAGCAGACTGATTTCATGAACATCGGATGTACTACAAAATACATTATTCCTTTTCCTTAAGAGTATTCAAGTTTTTACACAATAAACTTAATTTTAAATGCAAGTATTTTTTTATATCGAAGAGGAGATGCCTGAAAATTTGCTTTTCTTAAAATACAGGTTTCATACATTCCTCTAACTTCAATTTAATTGAAAAATGCTTCTGAAGAAAAATGTGACGCTGAAGACAACACACGATTGGAGTTTAAAATATTGTCAATTTTGTATTAGCACAAATAAGCACAGGATGTATTTTTGAAAGGCTGTTTTTGAGGGATTTTTTTTAATAGAAAAAAAGGTATCAAGAACAAAAATACTACCATGCAAACAAAGGGGAAGTTCTGCTTATAAGAAGATCCTCAGAAGTATTTTTAAAAAGTGATTTCAGTGAGCTATTTCTGTACATATTCTGAAACACTTAGGTGTTTCAACAGCACATTTTAAACTTGAAAGAAGTATTGTAACATCCAATAGCTTACCTATGTTATGACTGAAATACACTCAACATGTGGGAAATATTGTCTGTTTCAAACAGGTAAGTGTCAAAGCTGAAAACGCATGAAAGAATGAAAGTGACAATCCAGGTAAGAGGACATTCAAGGAAAGGAGAGCAAAAGTTAAGACAGGGTCTTAGCCTTTTTCTTACCTAATATAATATTCATCTCACTCTTCGCTGAATAATTAGAAAGAACATTTTACTAAACTCTGTTTTCCTTAAGAACTCTGACAAAAAGCACCTTTCCAGTACTAGAGATTGAGATTTCTTCCAAGGATTTCCACACCTCGTTACTAACAAAGAATCACTACATTTCATTTTAAAGTACCATAGCAGGAAAGGTTAGAAATGGCAGTGGTAACTCAGATGCAATGTTTTATGGCACTTCTTTTAAAAAAAATTTCTCCTTTGTACCACTTCCTGAGTGAACTGGAAGTGAACAAAATTCAAAGACTTAGAAGTCTGTCAGTGTAGCATCTTCATTTGTAAGACATTAAATAATAGTATAATGAACAATGTCTGCTTTTTGAGGGGCCACATTAATAAAAAGATAAAGATGACAAGTCTTTTACTGGAATTTGGTATTGAGCAATGCAGGTGGAATGGAAGGTTTGCCAAGTCACGTAGTAGCACCTTGGCACAAATATGTTCACCAGAAATTGAAGTAGAAGTGTAAACTGGAGTGGGACTCCTTGAGGGAGGAACACACATGCTTTTCTACTTTTTGCTATCCTACTAACACCAGTAATGTTTCAAAACTCTAACTGTGGTGTAATTACTCAGTGCACATAACATTGGAACATGTCACCACGGAAGCAGTTTGCTTTCAGGCTCGAGAGCTAGATCTACGTATGCTGTGTGGTGGCAGTACTAATTCGGGAATACACAGTCTCATTCCAATGTAGCTAGCTCACCACTGCAGTGAAGCTGTGGGAGTATCTAGCAAGTGGATGCTGTGAGGTTCTTCATCTTTGCCAAAGGCTCCAGGTAAACATCCTCAACAGTAACTCACTATACTCCTTCAAATCCTTCCTTAAAAATTTATTTTTCATGACACGTCACCAAAATATTTGCCTAGCTCACTGACATACCGCAAGTGTCTACCACACTAACATTTCTCTTTCCTCTTTTATAGTAAGACCCATATATATTAACCATCTGTGTCCACCATCTGTGCCAACAACTGCCTATGTTTTGTTTTGTACTGATGCAGCTCCAAATCTAATGGCACCCTAGCCCGCTACTGGGACTCAGTCATACATTCATACAAAGAAGCAGGTTAAAGACAGCTCCAGCAGACTCATCGGGCAACATTCACAGCCCTGCAACGCAGACATAGCCTAAATGGTCTAAGAAGAATACAGCCTGTCTTCCTTTCAGTTAAAACCAGTAGCAGCCTGACAGTCAAACAATATTTTTTTTCTACATATGCATTATAAGTTAATGTTTCCGCAAGGGACAAAATCTAAGTATATACACAGTTCCTTCATGAACCTTTTCAAGTGTCCATGCATATCTGGGGGGGAGGGGAAGAAGAAACAAATTGAACATTTTCTGTTCTGCATCAACTTTCACATTTTTATTCCTTGCTTCACTGACAGCCTGAAACCGCTTCCGGTAATCATTAAAGAACTCTGCAACACGCTTCGGTATTGAAACAACGCAACTTCAGTCACCCTGACATTTTACAAAACTACAATCCTTACTTCGAAAGATTTGGCATGCTTTGCAAATGGTTGGCGTATTACAGGAAAGTGCTAAAGAAACAGGTATATATCTGTTTATTGTAACAATTAAAAAAAGGCAAGAATGTGCTGCTGTAATACTTTCCCAGTGAAGAAACAGGAAATACAGTGTTAGAGCACTGTCCTTAAACTGGATCCAGCAAGATACATTGAAAGCTACTTATGGAACGTTATGAGTGAACGAATCAACAATCCTGAGAGCAGAGAGGGGGATCACAGCGGTTTGCAAATGGAGAAAACACAACAACAAAATGACTTCATAGCAGCAATGACATGACATGACATGAGCTTTCAGATTTTGATTTCAGGATAATAAGCAGTGAAGAAGCTGGCCGGGAAGTCATTTTACTTTATGCCACCATCTCTCTTACCAATGCTTTTAAGCCAGCATTCTGCTAGTTTTGCCAGAACTTGGGAAAACTGAAGACCCACAGATTTTTGTTTGTACAATTTCTAATTTGAAAAAAAGAAAAAAAAAACAAACAAAACCAAACCCAACCATAAAAACCTGACTAGCCCCCAAGGTGATGTTAAGTGATATTTGTGTGTAAGTTGGCTTGGTTTTTAAGCACACTTAATTGGCTTATGTTTTCCAAGGTTCTGTCACAAGTACACCATACACTGTGTTACAACAAATTAACACAAAAATATTTTCAAAGGCATCTTTTGGATGAAAATGTTTAAAAGTATTTTACAAAAATAACATAAATTACTTTTCTTTTTTTAAATGAACAGCTATAAAATCCATGAACCAAACAATATATAACACTGACACAAGATGAAATATATTACACTCAAGGCCGGTTAATTACCACAGTGGTATGAGGCTTCAAGTAAATTACTAGGCGCTTTTTGCCCAAACAGTAGTCACTCATTCAGTGGAAATGTCCAACTGACAGAAACACCTGACACATAATTGCTAAAGCTTTCTAATATTCTAAATTCCTCAAAAAAAAGTGCAGATAAAAAGGCAAGGACAAAAAGGCCAGGTATTATGCCACACAGGGCACCCGCTGCTGGACGCTTTCCTTGCATCACTGTGCTCAGCTCAGTTGGAGTTCCAAAAACGGCATTAACAACTCAGCCCTCTCCATCTGACACGGGCATCTCTATTAAGGCTTTACGTGTCGGAGCAGAGAGAAGCAACGGCAGCTCCAGACACATGACAAAAGAGATAAAAATTAAGGCTGCAGTGTTAAACGTGAACAGGTACGGAGCAGCAGAACAGACGTGAACTTCGCTCTAATCTGAAAGCGCACTCGTTACTCGCAGAACAGCAGGCAGTAACACGTTGTGCTCCGTACCAGCCAATTTGTCATGGTGTGAATGACCCCAACACCACAATCCAATATCCTCAAGATCCCCAATACCTAGAAGCTAAATCTTCGAGCAAACAGAAGAATGTACTGTCATGTGGGAACTTAAGTGCCACTAACATGAAAAATTGCGATTAAAATACCTAACATAATGAATAGGAGGACAAAAAAGGGCAACTAAAGCAAGTAATTACATGTGCCAAAGTACTTAAAAAAGCATTATTGATATTTGATATACTTACATTAAGTATATTAATGTACCTAAATATATTAATATACTTCATATAAGATTGTATTAATTTAAAATTTAAAAATTTTAGAAAGCAGCAGTTTGTGACATGATTTTAAAGCACAGTTTGGTTTTTGGGCAGAAAAGCATAGCACTGAGTAGTCCTTAAGAAATCACGTCATCTCAATTAGGTGCAAAGTTCTCCAGCTGGAAGACCAGGTCTACGGCAGCATCAACATCTGGTACAATATGATCTGGTTCTACTAAACCGGGCTCAAATCTAAAATCTCTGTGGCCATGGAACACCGTTTCAGTGATGCTCTCCCTGGTATCCAAGGGTACCTCCGTGTGAGGGTTGTAAACCCCAGTACAAACCAGAACAGACCTACAGCGGGCCGCAGCTGCGGACGCTAATTCATTCTCCCAGCTGTTGTCTATTTCATCATCCTGAGAGAGCGCGGCAGATCCTCTGCCACCAGCAACTTTGGCCTGAATCCGTGATTTTGAACCTTTTCTGGAGTTCTCTTCAAGGTAGCGATTGTAAAGGTTAGCACCATAGACATCAGTCATGAGATTATCTCTGGAAACAGAAGAAGAAAGTTCAGTCAGCAGTGCAGTTTTAGTTGTCAAATTTCGATTGTATGAAAGACACGGTTTCGATGTAACAGTTTATTTTATACTTCACATAACTTCCTGTGGAAATATGCAGAGAGGAAGAAATCCATTCCCATAGCTATTTAATTACACCGTTTTCATTAAGCATGACCTATGAATAACTCTCCACATTGAAATTGCAGACCAGGGCAGGGGGAGGGGAAAATCAAGGATAGGTATTAGCAGTCCATGAATGAGCTGATTGTATTCCCAAACATCTTGGAGATTCTGAAACAGTCTTTAATACAATACAGCTTTATCTTTTTCTATGAAAAGGATTCTATGATGTGACAGCATGCACAGTAGCACATGACCGAGCTTAACGACCTCACAAATAAATTCTAGCTCTGCATTCCCTAATAACCATCATTTACTCAAAGCTTGTTGGTGTTTTATACCAGCAAAGCTAACAAAACAAACCACCCCTGCAAATTCTTTTTGTTAGATTTACACTACCTATTACAGAAATTAAACAAAAATAATAATAAAAAAATAATGAGAAATCTTAGTCGCATATAAACCACTTTTTGTGCTTCGACAGAAATTACGCATAGAAACAGCAAAGTATTATTAATTTTGAAGATTAGAAACAGCAAGGCTCAAAAACATTACAAGAAGTACATGGCAGCACCAAGAACATTAGGTGGTCCCAATGGTGCGAGAAACAAAGCAGTCAGAGCTGTGTATTTTTCATTGCTGGTATTTATGTTGCGAGTGATTTCCTGATGAACTCGTTAGGCTTATGGTATCTTACCCGACAGCATAAAGAGTCTGAATGGGTTGCTTCCATTGTCTTTCTGCTGCCTGAGCCCTGATGAGGTATTCTGCGTACTGGTAGGTCAGTTTACTGGGTTTGCCCATTAAGGCCTCATATTTCAGATCTTTGCCAGTGATCTTCTTGTAAATGTTTTCCAAACAAACCATGAATGTTCCATGCCCAAACCTACACAGATATAAAGACAAATCAAATTATATTAGGTACACATAAAAAAAGCAAGGCTTTTTTCTTTCATGATCTTTTAGGAATAAATCACATCCTGTAACTATAAAATTTCCCTCCATTTGCATGCACATTTCCACAGCTGTTTTGCTGAAAATTAAGTACTGATAGCTGAACAATAAAGACCACAATAAAAATGTGTTCTTGGGAGAGCACTACAGACTTACCTATTTTTAAAATGTTGCAACGGTTTGTGTTAGCGTTACTTGCATTTAAGTAGATACCCTACTTACAAAATTGATTCTTCTTGAAATAATGCCTAGCCTGTGATGTACTCTCTGCAGTGATCTAACAGAACCAGATAAATTAACAAAGAGGAGGAATGGAAATTAGAAGTTAGAATCAGACAGAAGGAAAATTAGTATCTCCCTAAACACAAGAGTATACCAAAACCCACTTGTAATATGGAAACAAAAACGCTTCATGGGTTTCTCTAAAAAACAGGATGCAAAGGAGGGTCCAGGAACAAACTCTAATTTTACAGCATGCTTTTGATAACTCACTCAGTTATTTTGATCAAGGTAGAAACAGCGATGATGGGTCAACCACCATGCCAGTAAATCAGCAATTTCGAAGATGTAATCTCATGATGAAAAAAGCAGTTTTACTTCATTACTGGGTGTGATATTAGGGATGAAGTAATATGTATCACTTGAGAAATACGGAATTATCAAAACCACAAAAGAATAGAAGGTTGCTATACAACAATTCTATATACAATAAATAACACATCGTTCTTAAAAAGAGCTGCTAAGTAACTTCTAATGCACATAGATTAGTATAGCTGCTCAAACCAGGTATCTACAGCCTAAAAAAACCAAACCACAACACCAATATAATGAGCATCAGAAGCCAGGAGAAATATACGAGGTGCGCTAATGGAGAAATTAAATCCCTAGTGGCCTTGAAATCAAAATAGTCTTTTAAGGAAAAAAGCTACAAAGGAGGAGGCAGCTGTAGCACTTCTGAATTCTGAGTGAACCCTTCATTCCCTCTCTCCACCCTGTTTGTTGCTTTATATTACGAATTACCATTAAATAAGCATAATTTTTTTTCCAGTAATTATTAGCAACAGCTTAAAACCACTTAGCCGTGGCATTGTATTCCAATAGTGAAGGCAACAGCCCTGACAGATGCAAATCTGTCACACTGTCAAACTCAAAGGATAAAAAAACCCGAACTTTATACTGGATCTTTCCCAAAGGACACAACTGAAACTGAGGATCTTATTCACTGTAGATATATTGGTTGCCTTATGCTTGCCTGAAACTATCACACATAGATATTTTGCCAACGTACTAATTAGAAAAGGTCTTTGCATCCAAGTAAGGATATCTGACAAGGTCTTCAGCCCAAGATCAAGGCAGCAATCCAGTCACAATAACAACAATTTCTATTTCAGTGTTATGTTCAAATTTTAGACTGGGGGAAGAGAGAGGAAACAAAACTATCAAAGAACTACCTTCTATTAAAAACAAAATCAAACAAACCCCCTATCAGAGATCATGCCACCTTGCAATGTGTGTTCTGTTTGTTTTTTCTCGTGTTCCTTAAAGCGCTCACTATATTGCCCTCAGCTCAAAAACGCTCTCTGCTTTCAACTAGCAGGGTCAATTCCTTACCCTACTCGAAGCTGTAGGGCGGAAAAGAGAAATACCAAAGAAAGACCTAACGAAATTAAACAAAGGCCTTGATAATTTTTTCATTTTTACCTTTCAACTGAGACTCTGAGGCCCTCAGGCAAGAACCTATCTTTCCCCACTCTTCTGGGAATGGGAAACAAAAAGGTTTAGGGCTGAAAAGCAGTTTTTATCTTGAGTTACCGACTTCCTGAATGCAATAATGTAGACAGCAATAAGGCAGCCCTTGCTGAAAGTGCATTGCTTTAGAGACCTTGTATTCAAAGCCGAGACCTATTGTGAAACTATCGCAAGCATTTTGTATGGAAGTATTGACACTGCATTTTACTGAAGAAATGAGGAAACCCAAAACACGATGTACACACGTGTTGTAAGCGTGGAAAGCCAATGTCACTCCAGTCTTCAAAAAGGGCAAGAAGGAGGACCCGGGGAACTACAGGCAGGTCAGCCTCACCTCCATCCCTGGAAAGATGATGGAACAGCTTGTTCTGGGCGTCATCTCAAGGCATGTGGAGGAAAAGAAGGCTATCAGAAGTACTCAGCATGGATTCACCAAGGGGAAATCATGCCTGACTAATCTGATAGCCTTCTATGATGGCATGACTGGATGGATAGATGAGGGGAGGGCAGTGGATGTTGTCTACCTTGACTTCAGCAAGGCGTTCGACACGGTCTCCCACGGCATCCTCATAGGGAAGCTTAGGAAGAGTGGGTTGGATGAATGGACAGTGGGGTGGAGTGAAAACTGGCTGCAAGACAGAGCTCAGAGGGTCGTGGTTAGGGGCACAGAGTCCAGTTGGAGATCAGTGACGAGTGGTGTTCCCCAGGGGTCAGTACTGGGCCCAGTCCTCTTCAATATATTCATCAACGACTTGGATGAGGGGATAGAGAGCACCCTCAGCAAGTTTGCTGATGACACAAAGCTGGGGGGGGTGGCTGACACACCAGAAGGCTGTGCCGCCATACAGAGAGACCTGGACAGGCTGGAGAGTTGGGCGGAGAGAAACCTTATGAAATTCAATAAGGGCAAGTGTAGGGTGCTGCACCTGGGGAGGAATAACCCCATGCACCAGGACAGGTTGGGGGCTGACCTGCTGGAGAGCAGCTCGGTGGAAAGAGACCTGGGAGTCCTGGTGGACAACAGGATGACCATGAGCCAGCAATGTGCCCTTGTGGCCAAGAAGGCCAATGGCATCCTGGGGGGCATCAAGAAGAGTGTGGCCAGCAGGTGGAGGGAGGTCATCCTCCCCCTCTGCTCTGCCTTGGTGAGGCCACACCTGGAGTGCTGTGTCCAGTGCTGGGCTCCCCAGCTCAAGAAGGACAGGGAACTGCTGGAGAGGGTGCAGCAAAGGGCTACCAAGATGATGAGGGGACTGGAACACCTCTCTTATGAAGAAAGGCTGAGGGAATTGTGTCTATTTAGTCTGGAAAAAAGACGGCTGAGGGGTGACCTTATTAATGCTTACAAATACTTAAAGGGTGGGTGTCAGGGGGATGGGGCCAGGCTCTTCTCAGTGGTGCCCAGTGACAGGACAAGAGGTAATGGGTACAAACTTGAGCATAGGAAGTTCCACCTAAACATGAGGAGGAACTTCTTTCCTGTGAGGGTGGCAGAGCCCTGGCACAGGCTGCCCAGAGAGGTGGTGGAGTCTCCGTCTCTGGAGACATTCCAAACCCGCCTGGACGCGTTCCTGTGCAACCTGCTCTGGGTGACCCTGCTCTGGCAGGGGGCTGGACTAGATGATCTCCAGAGGTCCCTTCCAACCCTATGATTCTGTGTAATTGGACTTACCTTGGGGACTGTGCTTCAGCCACCCACATCAGATCCATGTTACAAGCAAGTACGGGAATGTGAGGGTCATTTTCATGGCGGTAGGGATTTCCAGGGTAGCCGCTTGTCAGCAGAACATCTATGATCAACTGGAGGTTGGTCTCCCATCTGACTGGCTCCCCAAACAAAACAACAGCTACGGGAACAGGAATTACAAACAGAGTTATGGAATTAGTTAACAGGGCACCAAACCTCTGATGCTAAAACTTGGTCTAAAGAGACTGAACAAGTGATTTGATTTAACCATGAACTAATGTAATAGTCACATTAACTTAGGGTTTTTAATAAATTCCATACCCATTTATTCACAGAATATCTCAGAATACACCACTGCAAAATCTACAGGTTTAAGGAGTTTTTTTTTTATTGGCTAAGTTTCTCCATAGCACCATAAAATATTAAGTTCTAAATTGTATTTTGAAGTCTTTCATACCTTTGTGAATTCTATGTTTACATACAGTATTTAAATAATCCATCAGAGATGTTATTTTGTTAATCTTAAAAAAAAAAAATACTTGAATGTCATTTATAGACATTTTTCTGGTCTCCAGCCATAATCTGACTCGGATCTTTTTAAATCCAAAAGTCCAGTTTCTACTTTCCTGTAGTTCAGAAGAGACAAGGGTGAATACGGTCTGCTGAAACAAGATGCTTCTTCTACTACAACTCTGAAGCGACCATCCTGACCACTGTACGAACACGGCTGAACACACATCAGTTCGTTCCTCATTTTTGACAGGAAGGCAACAATAGCCTGTTAAAGGCAGATGAAAAGGAAAGCAGACCTCCCCTGTCTTCTGAAACTTCAAAAACACATGGCTGAAAGCCACACACATTAAAAAAATAGCTTTATTACTCGTGATACATTCCAAATTAATGACAGATGGCATTAACAAGGAAATCTTAGAATTGCCTCAGCCAACTTCTGAAGTGCCCAGCAATCTAGAAGGAAATTCTAATTATAAAGAAAAGTACAATAAAAGTATTTCATCTATTAAAGGTAGTTGCAAGTTAAGTAAAGATAACTGACCCTCAATCTTGGGAAGCTCCACAGCAGAGGGGTACTGCAATAAGAAAAAAGTAAATGTTTTCTACAAGATTAAACATTTACTACTATTTTTACCAGAATTAATTCAAGTATAGCTCCCACAGTTGCCTTGTGCAACACTGACAGGAAACGCACTCTCTATTGTGGTATGTACCCGACGTCGGTTTTCTTAGAAACTCGTATTTCAATTGTGAAGTGAATCTCGTGGCAAATGGACAGCAAATTAGTGTGTTCTACAGTCGCTACCCTCCTACATTTATTTAACTTCCTCTGGCAAGCTATAAAGTTTCCGTTGTTTAATTTACTTGTGTATGAAAGTATGGCTGTTTATTTTTTCCACAGGAGTAAGAGGCCTCTAGTATTAACAAGACATTTGAAAAACAGGTTTTGAAATGTATTTCAGACACCCTACGAAAGAAAAATACATTGTCTAACACATAATAGATTTGCTAGACAAGTAAGAGTTTGTACTTCATGATTTACTCCCTACGGTGGCAAATACATTAACAGTTTCTTGAACTCCTTCATCCGCATGGTTGAGAAGCAAAGCAAAAGATGATACAACTGAGTTAGGGATTCTGTGAACCACAAAGAATTTCTTGACAAATCCACTCTATGTACTGACTCTCAATACGTACGATATACACATGTATTTACTGTGTATGTATTCACTTCTTTTTGAAATTCTGCACAATTCAGTTGAAACCACACTGGATGTACTGTTAGTATTTAAGTATATTTAAATAATAGCATAAACAAGCGAGGGGGTCCTTTGGAGAAGAAGTAAATCTCTACAAAGCATTAATTTACAATACAAGCAACCTCAAAGCCTAGAAACGACACCAAGACAACCCTATACCGAAGGAAAAAGCTTATTTTATCTTCCACATATCTGAGGAAGCTAGTAAGCTTTCCAAGACAGATTTTGAATTAGGTATTTGTACTAAATTGCGAGGTTTCACTCAACAGTAAATTACACGATCAAAGATTAGGGTAAAGGATTACTACTGATAGCAAAAAGTCTATAGCTGTTCTTGAAAATGCTGTAATAAAACAAATAAAGAAGCGGGAAAGCAAAGTCACAGTACAATGTAAGAACAACAGCACTAGACGTGTAGTTTAAATATGGACCCCTATTATAGAATGTCATCTAATGAGCAAACAAAGAATTTTAAAAGAAAAAATACTCACTCACCAGAACATTGGGTCTCCTGTCATGGTCAACTACATCTAGCAAAGGGTGCTTCTCCCGCAATGTTTCAATGGTAATAGGCTGACAGAAACCAAGACTGGGAAGATACCAGTTAAGGATACAGAACTGCCTATATTACAAGATTTTAAAAATCGGTAATTCCATTTTAACGATTTTAACATAAGCAGTTTATCAGGTAAAGCAAATTTAGGAATCAAAGCAACACATCAAAGACTGACTTTTTCTTCTGTGAGATAAAAAGATGATCATCCCGTTATTTATAAATGGGAGACCCATGTGTCCGAAATCTTAACCAGAAATTATACATAAATCTTGCTCAAAATATGAGACTAAAAGCAAGAGCCACTCCAGACCTCCAATACTGCAAGATCATCTTTACATAAGCACAAAAAGGCGTTTATCTGGCAGCAAGACAACATCTTGTGTAATTATTACAGGAAAGAAATATGAGCCAGCTGAGGAAATAATACTGTCTCCACAGACTGCTTTCCTTAGGCCGTTACGGCTGCAAAGGTATTGCCAGATAAACACTGTAAGGCTCCGTCTCTGCAAAATGGTGGACTGACCCACCAGGTTTAATTACTCTCTATGAGTAGTAAAGATAAATACCAAAACACATCGGAAAAGGAAAGGGCCAAAAGGGGAAAAAAATAACCTCCTGATTTGCACAGTACTTCTCTTAAATCCTGATTTAAACTGAGTTAACAACAGGTAATCAAACTACAACTGCTCATTTGCGTAAAAAGCGGTTGTGATGCTACTCTCATACTCAGGTGACTTGTTACAATGCAAATGAAAACAAGAACTACTTAAATATATCAGTTACACAAACTAAACCACCTGATTTTGTATCGGAATTAACACCATGGCCATTTGTAAAGTTATTTTAAAATAAGACTACCTTGTATGAAAATGCTATCTAACATAAATATACTTCTTATATTTCATATTCAGTCTTGTAGTATGCTTTTCTCTTAGCCATGCCTAACAAATTTTGACAGTTAACTGGAATGTTCCTTCAATAACTTTTTCCTCATCTTTGTATTTGAAATAAAGCTTATACTTAAGTCGCATATACATTTTTTACAACTTATTATTTACACTAACTTTAATGAAAATCCCAATAAAGGAGGAAGTGCAGAAGGGAGTTACCGGAAGCATGAGTGAAGATTATGCGTCGGTTAAGGTCATTAAATTACAGTCTGAAGCTTTGATACCATCAACATCATTTAAGTTCTTTTTCGCAGTTAGTATAGAAGCGGCTACTGAGCTGAGAGTCAGCTGTGATAAATAATAGACAGAATGCCACGCTCTCATCCTCAAGAGAGCACAAACCCTTTGTGCTACAGTGCCATTTACATACAAATAAAATAATAATAATAAAAAAATCTTTCTCTTTTTTTCCTTCCCCATTAAAAACAGATAGAACAAAGCGAAGCAAATATCAACACACCAACCATTTTCAAAACATAAATTTGGCATCATAGTAAGAACTACCATTGCCTATTACCGGATGTATAGTGTTGAAATATTCAGTCTTCCCTTGATCCACAGGATCCCCTGAACTTGATTAAGGAAAATATTTAAAACAGAAAGTTGTTTGTTTTGTTTTGTTTTTTAAAGATACTCTTGAGCAATATCAAGAAGCGGTCCTTGTCCAGATACAAGCACACATTTTTCATGATAACGTTTGAACATCCGCAGAGGACTGTGTGACATCATCACCTGATCTTGTGAAACCTGTTTGGGATTTAAAACCAAAAAGAGTCTGTTGGTTTTCAGACAA
Organism: Dromas ardeola; assembly: GCA_013398915.1. Lineage (NCBI taxonomy): Eukaryota > Metazoa > Chordata > Aves > Charadriiformes > Dromadidae > Dromas > Dromas ardeola. Next base: position 128,852 of record VYZM01011546.1, on the reverse strand, counting down.
GTTATTTGTATGTAGATTTTAATTAACAGGTGTGACAAATTCTATGAATTACACAACAGTCATACATATCTACCTAAAACCCTACCATATCGTTTTCTCTTGAGTTTCACAGACCACGTTTCGATAGTATGCCAGAAAAAAATACATTCCTGACAAAGCGTCATACATACCCCTTTCAGCTTCCAGAATTACTCTATTCAACATGAACACAAGGTTTTCTCTCCTAGTTTTACAGAATCACCAAATTCATTTAGAAACCAAACAGGGAAGAAGAATCAGAAGTGCCCTAGTTCTAACTGTGGTACCTGTGCTAGACTGCAGCATTGATTTAATTGTATCAGAAGACCTTCACCTTTTAGTTTACATATCCCATTCTTTCAATAGTTATAAAACCAGTAAAATTACTATCCTGGAAGGATGCTATTATGAACTGCTACTTATCACCTTTACAGATCTTAAAAATAAAAAAAAATATTGAGATGTTATTTTACCCATGACACGCAGGATTTTACTGATACAGGTACGCCCACGTCTGCTGGCCCTTACTGAAACAAAAGGCACCGCAGAACGAACTTTATGGCTTTATCTTAGTAATGCTCAAACACAGGCTCCAACAGTGGAGAAGCCCTACTGCCTGCCGCGCCCACAAATCAGGGGGAGTAAGGTTTTACCCCTTGTATAAAAGAGAGGCAGGAAGGTCCCGTCTTGCACGTTATCACAGAGGACACTCAGCTCGCTAGAGCAGTTTCATGTTACTGGCACACACTTTCTTTGTTCAGAAGGAGAAGCCAAGATTTATTCCCACAATAATAACGTTGCAAAGACCATTACCATTACCGTTGTTCCATTACCACTGGAAAAATCAGTACTTTTAGCAATGGCAATACCATCAGCTTTAAACAGTATTTTTTATTTTTATCATACCTCCAGCAAAGCATTTCAGAGAGCTTAAGGGCAAAACAAAACTGATTTAACTGAGCAGCATTTAACGGAAGATAATACATTCAACACACTCACCGTTAAGTAAATAGCTAAATAAATAAGATTTAAGCTACTCACTGGAACTCCCAGCAGATGAGACAACTGATCAGCTTTTTTCTGGCGAAGGCAATCTCCTGCATTGGTGACAAATACTACAGGCACCAAAAACTGTCCCTGAGAATTCACTAGCTTTTGAAAGGCTGTTTTTGCAGCAGGAATCGGAGTCTTTCCTCGTACCAGTACCCCATCGATGTCAAAAAGAAAACCAAACGATGGCAGCGTGTTGAGCTGTAAGAAGGAATTGAAAAGAAAGAGTACATCAGTTATGTCCTTACTTGGGCCCATTTGATAAAGCTAACAATAGCTAACGCCTGGTGAAAAGAGACGCCTCCACAGAGGAGGAATGGATCTTTAACTTTGTGCATTTTCATGTGCCTTCTAGACATATTCATACACTGCAATACCTACTGTGAAAAAAAGAGCACTGCAACTCCCATTTCCTTATGCATACACCTTGCTTTCCACCTTGTGTTCCTTGTTCCACCTTGCTTTTTGAGTAGTTCCAGAACATTTCAGAAGATTGGGACAAATTGAGTTAAATTGATAAAAAGGGGTACAAAATACATGCTGCTGTGCCAGCGAGTTGCACTTCTGATTGATTTATCCCCACCCGATTTCACAGGTAATTTCAATGCACAGAATACTAACAAAAAAAGCTACTAACAAAATAAACAAAAGTCATTTTTTCAGCAGCAGGTAGGTCTTGAATGCAAATGATGTACTCAGCTCGATTTTTAGATACCAAAACTGTCCCTGCTGTCACTTACACTTTTCTGCTCCACAACCAGCATCGACTACAGCTGGATGTCTGTTGTGCTCCTTACACATCGCTTCAGCTGATTCTTAGTTTTATATATGGCAAACTAATGCCCACGGTTAAAGGTAGCACCTCCTTAAACAAAGATGCTGTTTGAGTTAAAAAAAATTTATCTCACTGCCTGCCTTTGAAGAAGTGGAAAAACTGGCCGTCAGGAGCCCAGAAAGGGAACGCGGGGGTAAGAGGGGGTAAGAGAGATGAGGAGGGTGATAAACCAACAGCATGGAGACAGAGAGAGGACCATTGAGCAAGGACACAGTTACTAAATCAGATTGGAAAAGGATGGACCAAAAAGGGTCTATAATCTAAACGTCATTTCTCTCTTACACCTCAAATGGAATCGAGGGCCCTTGGGATTTACGATCCCCTCTTTCATTTCATCGCTTGATGGAACAGGAGGGGAAGATGAAGCCCTGGGACCGACCATGGTGGGGAGAACGGGCGCAGAGACGGATGCGGGACAGGCTTTGCTGTTCCAGCCGTCTGAGGACAATCCAGCTCACTGCTCTCCCCTGGCAGGGAGAAGGGCGTTTTGCCTATTTAAGCAGCACTTTGTTCCTCATCAGTTATTCACCTGCTGCGTTTTGCCCGCAGCTGGGCACAGCACAGAGACGGATGCTGCCACCGCCATCGGGAAGGTGAGGGAGCTACAGACGCTCCTCGACACACCGGCTCTCGCTGCTGCCAAAACCAGGCACACGAATGACATTTGGAAACGCAGGAGTCTGAGCGCAATCCCCAGTAGAGCCCAATTTAATAAAGCCAACACTTCAAATGTATTGCAATATCGCTGACTTTGATTAGGCAGTTGGGTTTTGTTCAGTTTTAAACGCAAGCGCCCCCTCGAAGCGCTCTCCTTTCTCCCCTATACAGCCATCAGCCCCCTATTTAAAAACAAAAACCCTGCAACCACCGTCTCAACAGTTTCATCAGAAACAACCCCAGTGCTCCCCAAATGAGGTTGCAGGCTGGCTGATAAGCCTACGGTAATTATCTCAGGCTTTGGGGACTGCTATGGGAGATTACTGGAACTACGTTGTAATAGTTTTGTACTGACACAGCTCTCCGCGTTAATTTTATTATCTGTAAATGATGTAGATTGCAAGTGTGAATTTTACAGTGAACACTGTAGCAAGAAAAGAAAAAAAAAAGATTTTGCTAAGCGTACAGAGAAAAAAAAGAAGTGAGAAAGGAATTCAGCGTATATCCAACACGGAAAATAACAGAATTAGCAGCTATTTTTTCCCTTCAGACGACAAGGGCACACTCCCTTGGCGACAAGCGATCCGCAGCGCGGCAACAACAACGGGGGGGCCGGAGCCCCGCGCCCCGGCCGCG
>VYZM01011546.1:112208-125012 GCA_013398915.1 Dromas ardeola | reverse complement strand
CCTGCGGCGGGAGGGGGCCCGGGGCGGGCGGCCGGCCCCGCCACCGCCTCGGCAGCGACGGGGAAGGGGCAGCGCGGCGCGTCTGCCAGGGACATAAATCTCCAGTGCACCGGCGTTTCCCGGCAAGTGCCCCCGACAGTGAGAAAACGAGCGCAAAACAGTTAAGGGACACTCTGCAAAGGCATCTCCGCCTGTCTCGCTCCTCTGCCGCTACAGGTGAGGTAAAGCCGCTCGTTTCCAGCAAACCCCTCACCAGGCTCCAGCGAGGAGCCGATCCCCCGTGGCTGCGCCGCGCTCACCCCCACACGGATGAAGGCAGCCTGCACCGCGGGCCTGGCCGGCGTTACCCGGGACAGGGTCAGGAGGGGAGATTGAGATGAGATCTGAGGAAGGAATTCTCGGCTGTGAGGGCGGTGAGCCCCTGGCCCAGGTTGCCCAGAGAAGCTGTGGCTGCCCCATCCCTGGAGGGGTTCAAGGCCAGGCTGGACGGGGCTTGGGGCAACCTGGGCTGGTGGGAGGTGTCCCTGCCCAGGGCAGGGGGTGGCACTGGGTGGGCTTTAAGGTCCCTTCCAACCTAAACCATTCTGTGATTCTAGAATGTATTTCTAAACCACAAAACCAAGCCAAAATTGGTGCAGAGAACAGAACTATTAGGGAGGTTATCCCCCCCACAGCTCAGGCGCAGCGCAGAACTCCGAGGCAGGCAGAACAAGCTGCACATAAGCACGTATAAAATGATTATTTTATACCCTAGCCCTGTTCCAGGCTGAGGCGTTGTACCAGTGGCACGAGTTACAAGCCTGACCACACACGCACGTACAAGTCAACGCAGATCACGCACCGTTTCACCCCCTAGGACAAACTACGGGATCGGTTTCCAGGCTTTGGCCGCAGCAGCTCCCCAGCCACAATCCCACCAGCAATTTCACAGCCTATACGGCAAGCGGAACGTGGCCACTGTGCTATGGGCCACAGCAAGCAGAATGAGCTACGGGCTGCTGCTGGCAAACAATTACCCTGCAATTACTCAGATGCAGCCAAAAAGAGCATTCAGCTTAAAAATGCTTAGTGCTCAGAGCTAGAGCGAATATTTAGTACAGCAGGTTCAAGCAGCAGCCACAGTTCACACCGCACAGCCCCATACTCTATTTTTATACATTTATTCCGTTTCTGTGTTGGTCAGCAGAGATCAGCACTGCCTTGAAAACTGCTCTGTTGATGTCACTGTATCAGTCTTGCTTGGGGCCGGTAGCTACTGCTTTGAACATGAATGCAATTACTATCCTGTCTCGATTTTGTCGCATTCTTTCCCGTTTATTCTTTTTTTATGCCTTCTGTCATTATCACTCGGTCCCTGATCTGACTTCACCCTGTCTTCTATGTTACAGATTCATACAGTAACAAAAGGGACCAACCATCGGTATTATCAAACTCCCAGACTGTATCAGGCCATAAAAACCACTTGGGTTTTTCACCCCTTATTTCCAGGGTTATCTCCAGCATATAGTTTACCAAATCTACAGCAGGACCATTTCCCAAGAAGAAAAACTGTTGTTGTACTGAACAAAAAGAAAAATAAACAAAAAGAAAAAATGTAGCATCTAGCAGCAGCATGGTTGGCAAGGGTCTGCTCACAACAGAGCTTTAACTCTTTTTTTTTTTTTTTGTCTTTTTGGCAAGCCCATTTGGCTGCTCCAGTTTTTTTGTTGGTATCATGTCCCCCCTGCCCCAGTCACACTACGCTTTGGTGGCGAGCACTCCTGAAGTGTGATAAATACTTTAACAGACAGCCTGCCAATTTATTCAGCTCCAGGGACTTGGTTAGCGGCTTAGGGCAAAGGCTTTGTTGCCTGGTCCTTCACATACTAGGCTTTTCCAGAGGCGCAGTGCACTAGTCTGATGCAGCACTGCTAGACCATAAACCTGTTAGCACATCCAACATGAAAAGAGCTTATTTTTCCATTCGTGGTGGCCAAGGGTTTCAGGGAAGGAACTGTGGGAAGTGTTATCTTTTACAGCAACACAGATAGCCTGTGGATAAAAGCACATCACCTTCTCTAAACCCAAGAACAGAAAACACTCAAGGGGCAGCAGCAAAAACTAAGAACAACTTTGGATAGGTGCTTGCAACTCAGAGCACACAAATTATTATGTGTCATAAAATACCCATTTGCTGCGTCATTACAAAGCAGAGAAAGCTGCTCTGTTAAGAGGAAGAGAGAAGGATGTGTTTGGAATGTTAGTTGTCCGCTTGCAATCAATACTTGAGTTTCTGATTTATTCTTTCTAAGATTTGAATTTCACAGCTATGCTTCCCACTCTTTCAAGGCTTTTTTGTTTAATCAAGTAAGACGAAGCTTGCGTCTCATTTAGAGCTTCGATTGTTCTGGAGTGGATTATTTACAATAAACAAAACTGAATACTAAGAGCATCTAGAAACTCTAAATGGTCCCAGACGTGGTTACTTGGTGGTTAAATACTGTATTCCTTAGCTAGCACTTCTACTCCCTGGCTGCAGATGGCCGATTTAAAATTTCCTTCATTCAGACCCGTATGACAACATTAGTCACCCCTACGACTCCAAGCAGGCCCTGCTGCAATCTGCCTCTTGCCACCAGACACCCAAGCTAGGAGCAGCAGGGGATGCAGAGCTTCAAATCCCTACGTGGATGGCTGTTCATGATCCCATCCTTCGGCTACAAATAGGGAAACAACACAATCCTTTGAGCTAGAACGAAACAAGACATCAGGTTGTAAATAAGTTTTACTAAAAATATTTGAACAAGGTTGGAAGTATTTACAATAGTTGCTGAAATATCCAGCGTTCAGGCAATTCACCCAGGCACGGTTACAAACCACAAGAAGGGTAAGAGCTTTTAGACGTATCGCATGTGTTATATAAAGAACCAAATTGACTTCAAAGTCACTCGTTAAGATCTGCCATCAAGGTACCTCTAAACAGGTTCTAGGCTATTCTGGTAAACTAACCAGGCATAACAGAGTAAGTTACTTCTGGACTCAGCTCAGCAAAAATCAACCTGAGAAAGACGTGTACACTTACAGTCAGGATACAGCGGACAGAACGGCAGTAACATCAGTCAGTTCTCCTTCCGGATTTAAGGAGTAGCGGGGTTTGCGGTTCCATCTGTAAGAGTCACCACCGCACAGACCGCTTTACAAAGTGAAAGGACTGCAGACAGTCGCTGGAGATGCAGAGCCAAGTTAACCTAGGTCTGATCTTTCTCAGCGCTGAAGTGCAAGTCATCCTAGTGGACAAACCAAAATGATGGTTTTCCTTCTGCTGCGCACACTGTAACTTCATCAGTTTACTCCTACCACCCAAAGGGACTTTCAGAGCTAAAAGTGATCGCTACCAGAGCATATGAACCTGCTGCTTTTAGATGGATTATACAGAAACCAGGACATACTGGTGCAATGTTACAATCCTAGAAGTGTTTTTGCTTCTTCACTCTGTGCCATGAGGGTTTCACTGGCATACTTCTGAAGAAGCTCCATCTTCTTTCTCCGTACAAGAGCTTCCTCAATCTGCAAGTATAAAAATAGCATGGCATTCAGCTTAATTGAGACGCCAAAACCTAGCATGCTTAGCTATTGCGACAGGAGGAAGAAAACCACAGGAAACAGACTGTGAAAGCCAGAGGCGTGTACCAGCGTAAAGGCAGTTGAATTAAGATGAGTCAGGAGTACCTTTTTTTAATACTCAGCTAAAGCCCACGGAAGTCAAAAGAAGCAGGAAAATAGATATCTCCGTTTCAGATCTATGGTCCCACCCCTTTTAATTAGGACGGTAGCTGCCATTTTATTTCACTCTCAGTACCGTCACTTGAATTTTGTTTCAAACATTGTCTCGAATATAGCTTTAACAAATGCAGAACAGGTGGAGCTGAGCCACACTAGTCCACACCCCTGAAAGAACAGTTTAGCGGGTGTGCCTGTCACATTAGCAACGGCTACAAACCTCTGACCCACATTTTGTCTAAAAGTGCCAGCAATACATCATTCTTTAACAAGCATGTACTTTACAGACCTACTGACAACATGCAAGACTTGTTTTAATCTCAGTAATTATTTTATATTTGTCCAAACTGCACACAGCATCTCTCAAAAATAAGTGTAGCTTTTTGTAATTTAGAATCTAGAAGGCATAATCCCATAGGCATAAGGTATGGAGTGATTTGCCACTAAAAAAAGAGAAAAAGATTACACTGACTGCTGTCTAATTAGAAAAGATTGCTGTGTAAACCAGTGATTACGTATTAGAAAACCAGTTTTGAATCTCAGTTATGCTCTCTTCATTAAGAGAATACCATTGGCCAGAGAGCAATGTTTTCAGTCGTTATTTCTCTCCTGCGGTTTTGACAAGCCATTACATGTGTGTTTTGTTAAATGGGCAGGATCGTGACTTCACAGGAGAATAGGGCATTGTTATCTGACAAGATGGCAGTAGGGGACAAACCGCCACAAGCTATCTGCGTGATGTAAAGGCACATCTACCAAAAGATACGTAACTCCAGAACCTTCCTGCCTGAGTTATATTTCAACCAACCTGTCGCTGTTAACGTAATACATATCCTAGAGCACTTTCAAAATATAATAGTCAATTCAAGGTCATGCCAGCAAAATCATTTTAGAAAACTTAGGAGAGCAAATCCTGCAACTCAGAAATCATCTTATTAAATTTTAAAAAAGTTAGACCGTCAGCAGAAAAGCACAGTAAAGATATATTAGGCAATCAGGGTTATCTTATCATAACACCACAACACTTTCCAATTTATGTAATACTTATGAAGGTTTTGGAAATTCTCAGGTGAAAAGGGTTATGGCAATGACACCGTATTTCCAGCCAGTTCCACAGCATTTGCAAGAGGATTAAACAGATACAGAGTCAAGTCACAGAAATAACAAATCGAGGACGCTTTTACTGATGACCTGCCATAAGTTAAGACCTCTGTTTTGCAAAAGCCAGAGTGCATCTCCATATCTTAATTTTGTTATGTCTTACCTCCTGTTGAGATGGCACTGGAACATGTGCAATAAATTTCTGTTGGCCTTCTTCACCGTCTTTTTCCTTGCCACCTTCCTCATCAGACTAAAAAAAAAAATGAAATAATTAAGCCACATCAAGTTTACTTTCTAAAGAGGTCATCCAAAAAAACCCCCTTTTTTACTTGCTTTGTCAGAAGGCACCAGATAGAACATCATCAACACTACAAACACAAGAAGTAGGTGAATAGGACTGAACAACAAAGGAAAATGACAAGCATCACATTCAGATCCTGCTCCTTGACGTTTTCAGGATTATTGGCTTTTCCTCTGCTGTGGCATGGGCATGAATGTACAGCTATATTCCCTCCTCTTCCATAGCTCTATGGCTGCCACAGCAAAGCTATAAACAAAAGAGCAGCCAGCTAACCAAGAAGAAAGCAAGTGCTTTAAAAATATATGTACCGCTTCCCTGTATAGCTCTGTACTGCTTTGTTCTCACGCCTGAGAGCTGGGTTTATGAATCATGAGACAATACAAATAAAACAGGGTCCTGAAGGAACTACCGATTTTACCTTATGGACTACCTCTTTTTTACTCTTGTGATAAACCCACTTAGACATAGACTGCAAAATAAGAACTAGCTGCCAGTACCCTTTTTACAGAACTTGGAGAGCGCGGCAATGTTCCTCACTTCTCTTACTGGTGTTGGGAGCCGGGAGAATAAAGAAACAAGAGCCATGTCACAGCAGTGACTGCAGCATCAGCAAAGCCTTGCTGTGTCAGCAACCCTTGGTTTTGCTGTGCATTGACAGTGTGAAATTATACTGTACACAGAACTACTTGTGCTCTTACGGATGTAGGTTGTGCTTAGAAGCAAGAGTGATCAATGTTAACAACACGCTCCCTTACAAATAACCGGCATTCCAGGCAGTGACAGTTAAATCGTAACAAGGTCTCAGCTGTTAGTTGTTTCTCACTCGAGTAAAAAGTCCACCCTAGCTGCCAGCTTTCATCGCTCTCTAAACTTGGACCAAGTGTACTCATCTACTACCCATTTTTACCGAACAGGGACAATTGTATAGTAAGTTCAGCAGAGACAAGGGCAGAATGCAGCAGCAGACAGGCTCTCGACAAAATAACTCTAGTCCAAGAAGGCAGCGTAGAAGACACATGAAATGTTACATCACCTTAGCCATCACATACCTCATCATCGTTGACAGCATAGATATTTACTTCCTCTTCCTCCTCCTCCTCACCTCTTGCAAGTCGCGCTTCTCTCTCCATTTTCCATTTTTCCACTGCTTCTGCTATAACTGGTTAGCAAAGGAAAATGGCAAGTTAAATCAGCATGGTCCTATTTCCAAAGCTTTTCCAACAGACTTAAACTTCCTGCTTAAATCCTCTGCATCGGTAACACACACTTACTGCAGAACTTTGATGTAGTATCTAATAAAATAGTATCAACGTGGTCTGAGCAAAACCTAATGCTGGCATTGTGAAAGTCTGGTACTTGCTAATGCCTTAATTTGGGTCGATTTTAGACTCTAAATGTCATGGATAAATATCAACCGACTTTCTGAACTGAATAATGGGGGTCACACAGGCTAAGCGGCTCTTACAGCTCTGTAGCATGTCAACACCTATAGGAATGTTGATCACTGTGTAGTTAATTAATGATCACGCTCCTTAACGTGACCACCCACGTAAGTCTCCTTCTTTTCAGTGCATAGCATATTGTCTCTTACTCTGTAGCACAATTCCAATTCTGTAACTCGCTGCTAGGCTGCTGGATCTGCTAGCAGTAGCAGAGCGCTAGTAAGAGCACTGAAACCCATTTTAAGAAGCTTAATGGGTGACATCGCCAGTGTCTAAAAATCCTGGGGAGGTGCAAGATTAATGCAACTAGGCAGTACGAAATGCCTACAGCAATAGAAGGCAGCAGTCATTCCCCCTAGCTCTCAAAGATCAAACATTAAAATGCTCTCCCTGAGAAAGCAAGATCTAACTAACCAGTGGCACGTGGCTGCATTTTTGTGTGGTTTTGTAACAGAAGTAGTACCCCAAATTGAGAAGTTTTTTCAATACTTTGTTTCACAAAAATTTAACTCTTCTGATAACAAGGTAAAAACCACAAGAGCCCAGACAACAAGTGACCCTAAGAGAATCTTAGCTATTGTGCATTAACAGTACACCTATTGCTTCTGTTAGCATCTCTAGCTTGGTTATTTCAAGTGGCACAATTATCAAACATGATAATTATCTTAAATAACCACAGGAATCCAGACCAGCTACCTCCCCTGTCTGCAATTAGCAAGATGAACACTGAGCAGGGGGTTGCTCTGGGAGCACTGCACCACACAACTTCCCTTCTTACACTATCACTTGTCTGCCAGCCAGCTACCCTTCGCTTGGTTTAAGGCTATAGGCTGCGCTGCAGGACACAGATACGTGAAATAGTTCCTTTATTCTCCTCTTCCTCCCTGTCCTATAATCTAACCGACAAGGCATGATGTCTAACACAATACTGTGAAGAACTCACACACGGAGAAGGGATAAATGGAAGTGGATGACCACACCACGAGATACTAAGTATTGAAAACAGTTACAAGCTCAACAACTTGTAATTTAGAAAACAGCTAAACTCTTATTAAAGGTGACGGGTGGCCTCTTGCTTAAAGCTACACAAATTTCGGGTGATGGCACACAGTGCTGAATTTTAAAGAGGGTTTCAGGAATTAAACTCATAATCCTGATGTCTTTACCCGGCAAGTCAGTAGAAACAAAACTAGAGAACTAAGTGAGCAGACACATGGACAAATATTATCTATTGAGAAAGTATGGGTTTCAAAGGAAGATATATTCACAGGTGTGTTGAAGTTCTGAGATAGATGACATGGGGATAGATAAGCTAGGCCACCTAGACTTCAGGGTTTCCAGAAGGCCCCCTCTAATCGCCGAGAAAACTAAACAGCTATGTTTATGGATAAATAATTAGGTGAGACAGGAAACAGATAGTTTTCACAAAGGAGGGAGATAACTGCTTGAATTCCAACGATCTCTCTGCTGCAACCTACTCTTCTACATCCTTAAGCATGAAAAAGGAGGGGCAGGGGGGAAAGGACATTTTGTTTCAATAGCAAATCACTTGCTGACAATATTAAATCATTAACAGTAGTAAAAATGAAAGCAAACTCTAAAGCACGCCCCTGCCCCCTGAAATGCCTTACACAAGAGTGATTTGGGTACTTATGTGACAGACGGAATCTGACGGCTAAGCACAAGACAACACCCACGGGGGGGGGGGGGAAGAAAAGATAACTTCAGAGTCCATCATCACCCCTTCTTGGACTGATTTCTGCAGGTTTTGAATCTCACGTACCTTTCTTTTCATGTTCTTGTTCCAGTGGCTCCAGAATACCATCATCTTCATCCCTGTACCCATAGTATTCTGCATCAATGGATTTCATCAGCTCAGCTCGAGTTTTCCGAGGCGGTGGGAGGGCTGCAAGAACACACAACTATCATTCGCCCAGGTCCACATGACAGCGTGCTGGGCATTCCCAGTTCCTACCAGCAACTACAGCTACCAATGGATGATCTGAACTGCTGTCAGTATCAGAAGTACCGGCATTTTACTCTGGTTCACACAAAACTCTTTGAATACATAACCCAAAGCTTCATATTGGCCAGGTCCCACCCTGTGGCAATTCTACACCATCACGAATGCGGTTGTTTTCCCCCTGCACCGGAGTCCCAGTATTGAGCAAGACTACTATATGAAAGGAACGAAAAAACTGTCCCAAGATCCCCCAGATCATATGGTACTTCCCATAACTTTTCTTTGCAGGTGGCAAAAAGGAGCTGATTGAGCAGGCCTGCCTCATTTTCAGGGCCGAGTAATTCCCACTCATTCTATGACAAATCAAAATACAAGGCTTTATCCATTTACATCTAAGTTTTCCTAGTATGAAAGCTGATTCCTGCTTCTAAAATTATGTTCAAGCCAACTTTTTTTTTATTATTATTATGAACTCAGAGTATTTTGAACTTATCAATAAAGTTAACCTGTTATGCTGGAAGGTTTCTACAGAACATTAGTCCTTGCTATTTTGAACTCCTGGGAGAAAACACAGTTTACTTTTTTCTATTTCTTTAATTAAATTGCAAACAGCCAAAAGGGTTCTTTGCCCAAAGACATTAATTACTTGTGTTCAGCATTTAATTTAGCCAATCAAAGGCATAGCCCAGGATATGCTGTTACTAGCATTCCCCGGGTACTACAGTAGACCTTTTACTCAAGAGATACTACTAGGGAGATTCATGTCAGGGAAGAGTTGCCATCTACTTACGCTCCTTTTCAAAAAGTTCTCTAACTCCTGGTAAATCCTTTGCTGCTCCAAAATATTTGTAACCTCTGTTTCCTGGAACTTCTTTCCCTTCATGATCTAACATTTTTGGTCCAATCCGCTGGAAAATGAACAGAATTAATTGTTTAAAATTGTATTCCTCTTGCATCTTGTATTTCCTGGGCATCTTCGTAGATTAAAGGATTGAGAAAGGAGATATGATATACCACTTCAAACAACCCCGCAAGAACCAGGTAGTACAAAATAATCCACACGTACAGCATAATCAGGACCTCCCAGCTCCTTTATTCTGAATTCCCAGTGTCCTTTCTCCCTCAGAAGTTTGTTTATTTCATCATTCAGGTCCCGAATTCTGAATTCACCTAATCCAGCTGTTAGAAGGGAAAAAGGTAGTAAATTAGGCAGTCTACTAGAAGCACCAGAGTAATTTCAGAATTTATGCAATGGAAACAGTGTATTTCACATGAAATGTGATTTCTACCGAAACTGCTTAGGACTGGAGATTCAGAAAAATAAAATGTAATTAGAAAAATCTTACCATTTTGAATCTGTGCCACTTTCTTGGAAATTTCCCCAATGATCTAGTTAAATAAGAATACAAAAGTTAATTTCTCAAAAAAAAAAAAAAAAAGTTAATGCTTAAAAAAAAAAAAAAAAAAAAGCGAGAAATAGCTAAAAAAAACCCAACAACCCACCACAACCATAGAAAGATCCAACTTGTAAGTTTGCTCTTTGGTCTACAAAATGGACCTGAGCCTATCAATTTCAAATATCAACAAAGGTTGTATTCAGACACAAATATAGTATCTCAGAAGCTTAAAACTCAAGTAAACGTTTTTACAGCAGTACATGTGATGAAGGCAGGGGCACACAAAGTATAGAGAAAGGCTAAGAGAGAACTGGGTTTGATCTGCCTCAAGAGAAGACAAAAAAGGAATAACCTATTGCTGCTGTCTTCAGCGACCCAGTGGAGGGTGTAGAGAGGCCGGAGCCAGCCCGTTTGAGAGGTGCACGACAATGGGACAAGTAGCAACAAACACAAGTTGGGATGGGGGAAATTCTGATTAAATTCAAGGGGTGGGGGGGGGGAAATCATTAAGAAGGTAATCAAACACTGGAACAGGGGCCCCAAAAAGTTGCAGAATACAAATCCCTGAAGGTACTAAAAGAATCAGCTGGACATGGCCCTGAGCAACTGGATGGGGTAGGGCTGCTTTGAACTCGATGGGGAACTATATGATCTTTGTTGACAGATATTAGTTGTTTAGCTTTAATTAGAGTAATTACCTAGGGTTATAATATGCTGTTTGCCTAGCTCTACTTGGCACAAGTAGCTAGGTTTGCTGAAGCCTTTAGGCCGCAATAGAGTTAAATTTTCTTAGTAATTTTCCCAGCAGCTGGTACAGTGCTGTGTTTATTTTTTTAGTAGGAGGAAAACTATGCTGATGTTTTGGTAGTGTTCTCCCTAAGTCTGGGACTTTTCAGTTCCCCCTGTTCTGCCAGTGAGCGCAGGAAGCGTAAACGAGAAGATAAGGAGGCCACAACCATCGGCAGAGACTGCAAATCAACAAGATAAGAGCAGTCAATGGCCAGCCTGCCTGGACACAGAAAAAGAATCCAACATGGTGTTAGAAGACCCCAGACCAAAAATCACCATTAGACTAAAAGACTCGTGAAGAGCGCGTGAGGGGCAGGTATAGAGATGGAAAGAGTATAATTGCCCAGGGGTTTCTTTGTTCGGTGTCCCTCTCTGGAGGCACCCAGCTAGCTGACCCTGCTGCTGTACCTTTCAATTAAATTATTTATTTTTACAAAACTCAGTGTCTGAGGAAACCTAGGGTCGAGCCCAAAGGAGGAGGAATTTGCCCAGTGTGAAGGGACCCTGGTGCTGCCAGTGACAGACCCAGGTGGTGTGTATGGGAGTCCTTGAATGGGTTGTGAACGCTACGGGAGTGGCTTCTCCTTTAATCTAAACTATTCTGTGACTTAATTGTCAGCGTACTGAAGAAGTCTGAAAAAAATTTGTAAGCAGGGTGTCTAAATGGAAAGTGCTGAAGTTCTACCTACTGTAGGATTAGAAAAATCTATGGCTTGACATTACCTGTCGCCTCCATTTCTCAGCTTTCGGCAATTCATTACACTCTGATGCAAGGAAAGGTCTTCGTTCCTGTTTGACAGAAAGCCACACACCATGAAGTTTTAGCCTAGCACCAATATATTTACAGCACTTCATGCAAACTTTATTGCTTGATTAATCCCAAACTATGCTACCCAGCTCCAGCGCCTTCTGCTCCCACCAATTTTTAGTAAGTGGAAAACAATGCTGATTTACAGCCCTGCCAAATTAACTATCACAAAATACAAAAATCTACTTAAATCCACTTTATTCAAAACAAAATCTGACATGTTTTTTCAAAACACCCCACAATCCTCTTCAATACAAATTAACATTCCACTTCAGGCAGCTGAATTGTATCATCGTTTCCATTGTACTAGCACCTAAATAAAATCCTGTCTTCCAAGTAGCAAATAAGTTTAGGCCTTTGTTTCTCAATTGCTACTATCTAAATAATGTAATATTTTTTCCAAGATAATTTTGTTTTGTACTCTCCCAACTACAGTTTATCCAAAACACCTTTTCCCCAGCCTTCTTCACGTTCCGTTGACTTGCTTAAACAAACTAATATTGCATCTGACCTCTAGGACTCTGCCTAGTGATTTCTCCCTATAATACTTCCACAGCTCGACCTTTTACATATTAAAATGCCTTTCTTTATATGATATACCAGAAACACTATTCCATCTTACTCTCTGGCTATTGTTCATGTAATCTTTCCCACTACAGTTTCCCCAAACTGTTATTTTCCACTTTACTGTTTCATATTGCTCGCACTCGCTTGTAAAACACCACTTCTTAAGGTGCAAACATAGGACACCTCAGTCAATTTCCAGAATTCCTTTGTCAGTTACCCAAAATTAAAAAACTGTACAAAAAAAAAAGTTACTGAGAACACTCTGATCCCCACATAAATATTCTTGCAATGTGAGTTATGATTCAGTGAAAAACGTACAGGAATATCCAGAGATAGCTGAGAATCAGTCTTTAAGGTTCTGTGTGGGTTTAGGGATGCTATTTCTCTCACTATAGTGGTGGGGTTTTTTAAATTATGAAGTTGCCAAGTCCATTTTTTTGTCAATCTTACACCAATCAAAACAAATTGCATGACATCAATGACCTGGATGAAGGGATAGAGCGCACCCTCAGCAAGTTTGCTGATGACACAAAGCTGGGGGCGGGGGGGGCTGACACACGGGAAGGCTGTGCCGCCATACAGAGAGACCGGACAGGCTGGAGAGTTGGGCGGAGAGAAACCTCATGAAATTCAATAAGGGCAAGTGTAGGGTGCTGCACCTGGGGAGGAATAACCCC
>VYZM01011546.1:95874-111989 GCA_013398915.1 Dromas ardeola | reverse complement strand
AGAAGGACAGGGAACTGCTGGAGAGGGTGCAGCACAGGGCTACCAAGATGATGAGGGGGCTGGAACACCTCTCTTATGAAGAAAGGCTGAAGGATTTGGGTCTCTTCAGTCTGGAAAAAAGACGGCTGAGGGGTGACCTTATTAATGCTTACAAATACTTGAAGGGTGGGTGTCAGGAGGATGGGGCCAGGCTCTTCTCAGTGGTGCCCAGTGACAGGACAAGAGGTGATGGGCACAAACTTGAGCATAGGAAGTTCCACCTAAACATGAGGAGGAACTTCTTTCCTGTGAGGGTGGCAGAGCCTTGGCACAGGCTGCCCAGAGAGGTGGGGGAGTCTCCGTCTCTGGAGACATTCCAAACCCGCCTGGACACGTTCCTGTGCCACCTGCTCTGGGTGACCCTGCTCTGGCAGGGGGTTGGACTGGGAGATCTCCAGAGGTCCCTTCCAACCCCGACCATTCTGTGATTCTGTGACAGTGAAGACAATTATGAACAGATCCACAGCTATCACGTGTTGGTTTAATAACATGCCAACGTTATGTCTCATGCAAGCCTCAAGTCCACAATGATTCCAAAGATCCTGTTTCATGGTTACTGTTTTGTCAGAATATACCAATGAACAAGATTATGAGGATTTCTCTACCTCTTCTCGGAAGAAATCCAAACAAGCCTTGTGATTACTGGCAGTAAAAGTAAGTGTATGTGAATCAATCTGTGTAAACAGTTGCAGAAAGAGGTAACTTCAGTCCCAAAAGTAACCTTAACTTTCTGCCCAGCACGCTGCCTCCATTTATAACATTACTGTAGTTTGGTTTTGTTTTGGTTGTTTTTTTTTTTTTGTTTTTTTTTTTTTTTTGTTGTTGTTTTTTTAACTACTACATATTCTACATACATTACATAAAAAAAAAAGTGGGGTTCAATTTTCATTTTCTTCTCAGCAGCCAAGACAACACACCTCTAAAACACACACATACATAGATTTTACAATGGGTTATTTAGGTAAGAAAATTCTCTTTGCCACTTCTGTTTTGCATCACGCTGCAATCTGCTTTCCAGATAACTAATGCCAAGCTGCTATAGGATACCCGTATCTGGCACCTGACCTCTCTGACAGCTGTCAGGCAGCTCTGCACGTGGCTTGCATTCCACTCTTGGTTACAGCCAACAAAGCTTTAGTTTTTTGACATCATACCTTAACCTTTCCTTCCTCAAGCTGAGCTTGCCGAAACCTTGCCAAGGCCGTCCTAAAAAAAAAAGAAAGGAAGCAGATTTACTTTTACAATCTACTTTTACAAATCTACATTTTGCCAGGAGCAAGTTCTACTCTAGATGTTGATTATGAACTTAATTACAGTCTGTAGAAAACAAAAGCTTCAACATATTAATTGTCTAGCTCTTCCGGCTAGCGACTCCTTCAACGCTAGAAATCCTCAGAGGTTAATTTCTGAGATAAATATAAATCCTGGTAATCAGCTAATTCATTTTTCTGTTTAGCATATAGCATATAGATATATATAAGTATATAGATATTAGCAGCAAAAGAACATCAAGAAGTTATAAGGACAAACGTAAAGCTTACATGAGTTAGCAAGGGATACATCAAAAAGCAAACAAAAAAATCAGGAGAAAAAAAGCTTCAGTAAGGAAAGCGGCAGTCAATAACCAAGGTTATTAATGTTATCAAAATCTTTTGAGTCTCGCACAACTGAGCAGACTACACAGACTACAGTTTTTTAATTATTTTAGTTATTTTATTTTTATTTATTTACTAGACATTTAATAATTACATTTAAAAGTACAAAACAATCAAGAGAGCATTTAATACCTTTTAATAGCATACCTATACCCTGCATCTAAGTCAATTATCTAGGCTCCATCTGCTGTTAAGAGGCATTTCCAGAAAGAAAACCACAGCACCCAGTCCAGTGTCCCAGATGCACTGGATGGAGTCACCATAAGAGAGCACCCCGCCAGGTATTAGAGAGCTGTAGTCTCTTCAGCCCCTCTCTGAGTTACTACTGCAAACTCAGAAGGCATTTCAGGAAAAAGAACAAACATGAGAGACATCACAGAATGGTTACAGTTGGAAGGGACCTTAAAGATCATCAGTGCCACCCCCTGCCCTGGGCAGGGACACCTCCCCCAGCCCAGGTTGCTCCAAGCCCCGTCCAACCTGGCCTTGAACCCCTCCAGGGATGGGGCAGCCACAGCTTCTCTGGGCATCCTGGGCCAGGGGCTCACCACCCTCACAGCCAAGAATTTCTTCCCGATATCCAATCTAAATGTCCCCTCTTTCAGTTTAAAACCGTTCCCCCTCGTCCCATGGCTCCCCTCCCTGCTCCAGAGGTCCCCCCCATCTTTCCTGGAGCCCCTTTGGGGACTGGAAGGGGCTGGAAGGTCTCCCCGGAGCCTTCTCTTCTCCAGGCTGAACAACCCCAGCGCTCTCAGCCTGTCCTCACAGCAGAGGGGCTCCAGCCCTCCCAGCATCTTCGTGACCCTCCTCTGGCCCCGCTCCAACAGCTCCGTCTCCTTCTGCTGTTGGTGCCCCAGCGCTGGAGGCAGCACTGCAGGGGGGTCTCACAGAGCGGAGCAGAGGGGCAGAATCCCCCCCTGGCCCTGCTGCCCGCGCTGCTGGGGATGCAGCCCAGGCTGCGGGGGGGCCTTCTGCGCTGCAAGACCCTCTAATCTAGTCGTTCTAAACATGTGGTCTGCCAACGTTTTTGAAAAGCAGTCAAGAAAGCCAATACAAAAATAAATCTGTTAAAAACCAATGGTTTAGCCCACACCACTCTCCCAAGCAAGAATTATACTTAAACCAATTCCTATCTGGCCTTTTCCAAAGATGGCACCTGCCCAAAGCCACTGCACCCACAGACCGCGCTCCAACACATTTCTCCTCCAGCGTTTCACCCCAGCACAGCCAGGCAGCTCCACGCCACCAGAGGCCTCGTACCCCCCTGCTCCCACAGCCTCCAGACCAGCACCACACGGACACTAAGTACCCAAAAAGCATTATTAAACTCCCGGGGCTTCCAAAAAAAGGTCGAACGCGCGTCCCACCGTGGGGGGGCACGGCTGGGGGGCGGGGCGGGGGCAGCCCTACTTACATGGCCTTTTCCGCGTTCCGCGCCTGAAAGGGAGAAAACAGACGGGCATTACCGAGGGGGCCCCGGCAGCGCCTCGCTCCCCGCCCGCCCCCCGCCGCGAACGGACGGACACCGGGCCCCCGCCTCGCCCCTCATCCTCGCCGGCCCGCCCGGGGAGGGGGGACTCCCCGCCGAGCCCCCATCGCCGGGCAAAGCGGCAGCGGGGAGCGCTGCCCGCCGGGCGAGGCTGCGAGGGGAGAGCGCCCGCGCTCACCATGGCGCCCGCCGCTTGCCCGCCAACGGCCTCCCGGAAGGAGTCGCGCCGTCCCCCGGAAGCGGAAGCGGCCCGGCGGCGGGGGGCGCAGAGCCCGGTCTCCTACGCGGGGGGGAAGCGTCCCTGTCCCGCCGGGCCCCGTCCCCTCCCCGGGAGGGACGGGGACCATCCTGCCTCCTCTGCAGGGCCTAATTGTAAACTCCGGGATACAAAATTTCGTGTTGCGCAGTGGTTTTTGTTAGCCTTATGTAAAACAGCATTTTCTCTGCGAGTAATTTGAAGCCTGTCGGGGTTTCAGGGCTACGGAGATGCTGAAGGGCTGGAGATTCTCTCTGCTGAGGAAGGGCTGAGAGCCCTGGGGCTGTTCAGCCTGGAGCAGAGCAGGCTGAGAGGGGAGCTCATCAGTGCTCAGCAATAGCTAACGGGCAGGATGTCACCAGGACGGGGCCAGACTCTTCTCAGTGGTGCCCAGCGACGGGACAAGGGGCAACGGGCACAAACTGGAACACGGGAAATTCCATCTCAACATGAGGAAAAGCTGCTTTCCTGTGAGGGTGGCAGAGCCCTGGCACAGGCTGCCCAGAGAGGTGGGGGAGTCTCCGTCTCTGGAGACATTCCAAACCCGCCTGGACGCGTTCCTGTGCCACCTGCTCTGGGTGACCCTGCTCTGGCAGGGGGTGGGACTGGGTGACCTCCAGAGGGCCCTGCCAACCCCTGGCCAGTCTGGGATTCTCTCAAAACCCACGTACCTCTGCACAGTGCTCTATTTCAGCATGGTGGCTCCCTCGCACTTGCAGGAGCAACGAGCCCTTCTGGAAAAGAAATCCCACGCGCTTGTCGCCTGTAGCGTTACCACAGCATCTTCAGTTCACAAAAACTGAAAAAAGGAAAGCTTTTGTATTCTTCCATGTGCTTAGTTTCTCCACTCAGGAATGGCAGTGTACATTGCAGGCCTTTCACACAGCCCATCCCCGGGTTCCCACAGTGACGGCGTAACGAGACACGGATCCAGAAACGCTGGCCCACAGACCGGACTCCTCCGCATTCTCCCAGCACGGCCCGCTACCTCTACGGGGAACCTCCGTACGGATAAATTCCCTGCGCCTCGGGAACCCACGCAACACGCCTGGCCACCTCGGGGCACCAAGACTCTCCCTCGCTCTCCAGCCGCCCGTGTTCCACCATCCACAGACCACGCAGCGCAGAAACTGCATCAACCCTTTGGGGGTGGTCTAAAAACCACACTGGGAAGACTGGTTTTCAGTGAGGATTTATTCAATGACTCCTGTTAATTTTAATAAAATAAAATTCCCCTTTCCAGAGAACGCTAGCCCTTCAGAGAGCCCTGTTTGTAGAAAATAATCTATTATACATTTACCTCTCTGCCTTCCTGATCCGTATGATTCGGTAGATCTATGAAAAGCACTACACTGGATTTTTGTCACAGGATTGGTCTTCAAAAGGAATGAGGAGATGCCTCGGTGTTAGCGGAAAAGATTAACATGGAACAAAGGAAATACTCAGTTTGATTTTGCCAAGTCCCCACAATTTCTGAAATCACTAACTGCTTGTTCATCTCGTTAACTTTGGAACAACTGACACTTGAAATAGCAGCATCAATATTCTGAACTGATCCCTACACAAAGTTGACTGGGAAGAGATACCTCAGTTGGAATGATTTTCTCCTTTTTGCAGTTCCGTCTAGGTTTGCATTTCTCAGCTTTCAAATCCCATTTTCTTTGTTAAAAAAAAAAAAATCTCCGAGAACACCACTACTTTTCAGACACACAAAAATTACTCAGTGATAATAAAGCAGTTAAGCACCGGAGTACTAAGAAGCAGCAGCTGCAGGATCTTCATAACCAAGCTGAATCGCCAAGTTCTACAGGAATGGAAAAGTAGACTACAGGCATCACCAGCACTGCAGGTCTTTGACACAGCATTTTTTTAGCTACAGGTTAAGTCCCAAAGACTTTCATCTCTTTGTAATCACAGAGCTTCAAGCTTTACTACTGTGTAACTAAGATAATTGTATGTAAAGATTCAGTTAATCCACGCTAACCTACCACAAGGCTGAACACAAACACGCTATGATCAGGCAATCGGTACTACCCCGAGACAACCCACTCATTTCAAGTGTGGATTTTATGAGGGTTTTGGCAACCATGTTTAAGACTCAAAAGTACGTTTATGCTCCAATAGCAGCTATATAAAAAAACCCCACCAAAACAACGTAACAAAACCACACACACCCCACTCAAAAACCCCACACAACTAGGCAAGGACCTCCTCCCCACCCCTTAGTTCCACAAGAGCTGGAAGGCTTTGTTCTTCAGCAAATCGGCTGGACGAAAGGCATCCTGCCGAAGAACCATGACCAATTGCAACAGCAGTCACCATCTCATTTCGGTATTACACTCTCTAGAACCTGCCTTCTACATCTTTATGTCACACCCACCAGGCAGAAGCAAATACTTGGGATTTTTTTCTGCTTGGGCAAAGCAGTACAAGAGCATTCCCCTCCAGGTGCTTCAAATAAAGAGACTTCTGCCAAGCGCCCGTTTCCTTCCGGCTCTGCAGCAGGACCAACTCAGCCTCCCTACAACCTGCTCCGGTTGGCTGCTGCCAGCCAAGCGACCTGGGCTTTAGCCACCTTCTACTTAGTCTTCTAACAATCTGCTTTTTCTCCCTTAACTATGGCTCATCACTTCCCACAGGCTTTGAACACCAAACCCAGGCTGAAAACTTTAGTTCTTTATAAACCTTTATTTCATCAAATGTTAAGGAACTCATTAGATTTCTATGGCAGCCCACTGCAAAACAGCAACAATCTGGTCAGAGTTCCCCTGATGTGACACAGCAGCTATGACCATCACCATTTTCTTGGACATACACATTTTGGACACCAGATTTCCTGAAACAACCTGAAAATTATCAGGCAATATGCCTGCTTTTACAGTTTCAAACACGCCCAGGTAAGACTCCTCATTGGGATCTTCTAGTTCATCAACCCAGGAGCTCTTACTGCTCTTTCTTAAGCCTCATGTTCTATTGTCTGCTGAAAGCCACGGGCTAGTTTTTCCTGGGAGACCACCACCTTCAGGGGCATTTTTGCATGACTGCGTCACGATTAACAGCCTTGCTCCCGAAAGAACTGAAAACGTTAACGTGACACTGAACTGGTTAATTATAACACAATCTAGAAGAGAAGTAATCGTGCCAATTCAGTTTTGCTCCAGCATAGCTGTAGAGTATCACCCTGGTACTTCTCTGAAGAGAGATCCACACACAACCACCCCTCCATCTCAGGCCGGTTTTTCACTGCTTTTGCATACATAGCCTATGAAAAACACCTTGGGACTTGAAAGTAAGGAAAACCTTTAGCTTGTGTGTGAAGATGCAAACACAGAGCGACTACAGCACACTACCCCTGATCCTAACTGGGCAGATTCCATATGATCTGCTAGAGCTCCTGAGGACAGCCAAAAGCTCAGGAGCCGAAGCTGTTAGTTGCCTTTAACACCAGATGTTAAAAACACGCCCTCTATGATTGCGCCTTACGGTGAAGCACTGATCAGTCAAGAACTCCTGCCCTTGTTTCTTCTTGCACCTCAGGACAGCTTTACTCACTTCTTGAGCGGACATGCTCAAGACACACTCCATAGGGGCTCCCTTTCCATCTGTGTAACTTCCTAACTATTTACTAACCCCCAGTCAATTAACATAGTGGAACAACATTCGGGAGTGAGAAGTGCCTGCAATACTGGATGTTGTAAGGGATAGTTCTTCGTGTAATAACACACCATTGAACTACTCCAGATTTGGAACTCGCTGTACTTTCAACAACTTTTGTGCCTTCTTCAATCATTTCTGAAGAAGTGCTTTACCTGCAGCGGCACCGATGAAACAAGCCCACTCTGAGGTCACGCCATCCACTCCAGGAACACATGCGGATACACAGTACTCTGGAAGAAGGACTGCATACATCACGTACTTGCAATTTGATGCTACCAGATGGAAACTTAACATAAAACAGTACAAAAGAAAAGTCCAAACTAAACTTTTACACCTCCACATACCCCTTTTTAATGTTATTTTGCACTGTGTACATGAAAACCAAAAATAAACAAAAGGAACTTTAGCCAAACTCCCCTTCCTCCTCCAGCTTTATTGATAGTTTTAAAATTACATTTTCTATGTTCTAGGACTTCAATTGCTTTTACCATCTTACTTTAAAAACTGATTACAAGCAAATGAAACTCAGTTGTCTAAGTGATATAGTATACAAAAATAACATCTTGATTTCTGTGAAAATGCATTTATTTGCAACTCCTGAATAGCTCCAAATTGTATATGCTATGAGCACTGATGTCTGGGTTTCAGATTGACTTTGAAATATTTATTCAAAAGCTTCCCATTGCGTTCTGTATCTCCAACATGAACATTCATTGACTGAATTACTGTTACTTTTAAGTTTATTCCTGATTTCTCTCTCTCTCTCTCATGGCCATTAACAGGCATGTGCATCTTGTTTGTTTACTCCCACTCAGCTATATGCTCTAGGTAGGGCCCGATACAGATATTACTTGGTGTTAACAGCTACTGAGGTCAGACAATCCAAGGCCATTGTAATAAAATTAAAGTTATGAGGAAGTTTAGACACTTCCAGAATTTCTTTCCTCCTGCATAGGATCACTTCCATGTAACCCAGAGAGGGTTTGCTGGTCTGACTCAACTCTTCCCACTCATCAATCCCTATTCACCAGTGGCACGGAAAGGGGGTTCTTTAACAAAGCATTATACATAACACCTCTACCAAACTAAACATAAACATTTTTGTAGTTAAATGCAGAAAGTTGATTTTTCCACCCCTTTCCTCCTTTTACACGGCAAGTAAAGCTCACTGGCCTGGGAGTAGCCTCTATCTGCCAACCTTTGGCCAGTGAAGAGGATTCAGAGAAAAATAATACAACCATCAATCAGAAAAAGGAGGGGCGACAAAGGAAAATAATTAGGCTGTAGCTTCAATTGTGCATTCCCGTGCAAGGTGCCCTGACTCGCCGCAGCGATAGCAGTTGACTTCACTGGTCTTGCTGCAGTTGATGGCTACGTGGCCAGTTTCACCACACCTGCAAAAGAGCAAGTCATTTTATCAAAATCATCCAGAACAGTGACTCAGAAAAGCAATCCTATTCTGTCAAGTACGTTATCTACTTAAATTTCACGCAACGCTAGGTCTGCATTCAGGATTTCTGCTTCGGTGTTCCAGAATTCTTTGACATGACTCAACTTTCTGTCTTCGCTAGAGCCAGGAACTGTTCCCCAACTGATCAACTCACATTAATCACTGTATATGTCCAAACCACTGTACATCAAATACAGACGCATTGTTGGGTTTTTACTGTGTTGGGTTTTGCCTACTCCGATGCTTCCGTCTGCAGTTTAGCTTTGTTTTGAAAGTAATTAGTTTTAACTCAAATGCACCATGTTCTCTCTCCTTCCTCCGCAGAAGGGAATCTCAGTGGGGGTGAATAATACTGCACTCAGGAACATGCTGTTTCTCGTACAGGCCTGCATTCAAAAACCAGACAGCATTTTGAAGATGGTGTTTCAAACTAATTTAACATCCACCTGTACATGCAGTTCCTACAACCAAGACATCTGAAGTATATTCCTGCTGGGGCTGGCTGTGCCAGTCAACAGATCTGTACCGCTGGAGTTTGTTAGTTCCAGCATAAGACAGAAGGTACCCAACTCTAATTTAAAGTCTGTGCTACAGGCAAGCACTTCCTGTTACCTTCTGCAAGAAGATGCGGCCCTTTCTCCTGTACAGCTTAAGTGATTTAACATCTGCATTGTTCTGGCAATGTAAAAGATGTTCATCATTGAGTCTATTACTTGACTCTGCTAACAGGTATTTAAGACTTTGAACAATAGCAGATAAACGTTTAAGGAAACAAGCTACCTGGTCAAAGCTTAAGCTTCATTTCCTAACCAAAATTAAATACAGAATGCATCTACCACTTAAGACAGATTTTGCAGTTGTCCCTTGTCAGTTCTTACCTATAGCATTTCACTTTGGTGCAGTCTTTTTGAATGTGTCCAAACTCTCCACAAGAATAGCACTTCTGCTCATCTGCGTGGTCACAGTCACGAGCCAGGTGGCCAGGTTTGCCACAGTTGTAGCAGCACTGCTCTCTCTCCCTCTTCGGCTCCTTGCAGTCCTTCGCAATATGGCCACCTCTACCGCAGTTATAGCAGGCTTCCACAATAAGAAAAACATACCAAACAAGACTATAAAACCTTGGTAGAGTGAGATGTAGCACGCTTCTAATGAAGGACATGTACAGCTTGTTTCAGGCAAATTAGGATCAGTGTACTGTATCCTTCCCTTCAACCACAGATCTCTGTCCATGCGATTGAAGAGATAGAATATTTAGTGATACTTACCATCCTCCTGAAGATCACAGTCCTTGGCAAGATGGCCAGACTCACCGCAGCGGTAACAGATGTCCGGGAGAGATGAAGACATGAACTGGAAGCCTGCTTGAAATGGGTAACAGGAGAAAAAGGTTTAAGGATTAAGTTCAGAATATTCTTAAGAGAGTTAATCAAGGACACTGCGAGCTGAATTGACAAGTTCGCTTCACTCTCAGACGCCCCTGGCAAAATCCTCACGCAGAGGAAAGAACCAGCAAAATTTATTACCGATTTGTGTCCCAACTTCTTCACTTTGGACTAACAAAGCCAGTTTTACACACTATACAGAACAGTCAGCTAGAGATCTTACTATACAAATAACCAGTCACCTCTGCCACGGCTTCTCATCCCACGACCACGGCCAATTCCAGTAGGGCACTCCCGAGCCCAGTGGCCAGTACGTCCACACTTGAAGCATTCATTGCTGCTCATGGCTGCAGATTACTTGCCTGAGGAAGAAAGACATTTTTAGAACACCTTGCCCTCTCCCAACCAAAGGCTGCATTAAAATAAGAGGTTTAGAGGTTTCCCACCCTCCCAGCAAAGGCAACAAAAACGAAGCAGGACTTCTGCCTGACTTAATACTTTCTTGTACAACACCTGATCATGACTATTAAAACCACTGTAGAGAATAAAAGTTTGTCTCTGCTTTGTTTGGAGTAAGGCAGCTTTGAACAGCCAAAGAAACAGTGTGCTACGCAACTTTTTCCTCTAGTTAGTTTTTGTAGCCAGTCTTCACTTGAAAAACTTGTAAAATGCTTAGGAGTGGGGAAAAGAGAAGTAGACCCCTTTAACTATTGTCTAACCAGCCTTACTGCTGTTCTCTTTCTTCCTTATTCCTCAGTTAAACTCAAAAGCCAGCTACTTATCTCTACAAGTTATTTCTTCCTGGTAGTTGTTAAGCTTTCTCTTGAAGTGTCTGTCTGGCAGCTACTACCTTTATTGACTAAGCAAGCTTCATTCTAGAAGCTAACTGTAAGAATAGGCAGTATTAGACCTGAAGCCTTAAAGAGCACATTAGCTTAACATTTAAAGACTTAAGTTCTTTTATGACTTAAATAGTTGTTAAAGTCTGAGAAACAAGAATTACAACTTCAATATGGTAACCTATAGCTCAGGATGCATACTTCACTCCCAGGTTTACATGAAAGAAAACGTTTAAGACATTGGGCTAAGCTAAAAGACATAAGACACTTGCCAGATATCTACAAGGCTAACTTGGAAAGCATCCTTAGAATGCTAGGGAAACATCAGATAGGCATGCCGGTCCGAGACAATATAAACCACTTCTTTTGCCCATATTGGGGAATGGAGGTATGCATTTCACTGAGCAAAAAGTCAGTCTGCCACAGGCCACTAAAGCAGCAGTTTGGACGGGGCAGGTTAAACAGACTGCAGTCACAGCACCGTAACTCCCCTAAGCTGTAAAACAGTTACGCAAGACTTCTAGAACTAGAAAGAACAAGGAAGTTAAACATTTAAATTAGAGTCTTTTTAAAAATGTGCTTCAAGACAAGTTTAAAGTACACTACTCTAAAAATACGCACGTCAAGCTTTGTTTTGATGAAGTCTCTTCAAGTTTAGTAGTTCACATGATCTCCCCCAATTCATTATTCTTAACCCAACACAAGTAGAATCATTATCTGGTATGGGTGGCAGCTCACTTGATTCCCCCATCAAGATAATCCTCCTGCAATCCCACAACTCATTGACATTACAAAATGCTTCCCTCCCCCCAAACCATCCAGCATCCCAGATTACCAGGAACATTCACGAGCTGCTTCTTGAAGGAAGCCACTACAGAAGCACTTAAGAACACCACATGACCTCAAGAAGGAACCAGAATTAGCATCCTGACATTCAGGTCTTAAATGGAGAGCATATATCTAAACATGAATTTTTATTCAGAGTTATTTTTAAAGTACTCCAATGTTGCACAAATTTACTGTCGCTTTTTAGTTCCTCTCTCTCCAACCATCTTCAGCACAGAAGTGACCATCTATCCCTCCAACCACAGTTTAAGCCCAAGAGATAGAACCTTTAGTATGCTACTTCTGTAATCCCACATCTGCCTTCCAGCTGGACCAGGTGACAGTATTTGCTCTTAAAATGATGTTCCACAATGAAAGGATGCAAGATGATCTTAAACAGATCTAAACAAGAACAAAACAACTGGTTGTCTGTGCACTCCAGAAACATACTTGGATTTTACACATAACCCAGTCTTCTCTGCTTCAACTCGGTGTTCAAAATTTCGAACTATCTTATTAGGACACCCAAGGATGAAGAGCTGTCTACTGTGGTGGCAGCAGCTGGCACTCAGTGCGCTACTGTTTATGCCTGTTTTCATAGCAACCGTGTTGACACTGCAGAACAGGAAAAACACAGGCAAAGCCAACTGCAGGAGCTGGGCTCAGGCACAATTGCTGCTTTTAATTTCAAGAGGGACAAAATGGGGTCTCTGAATTATATACCAAGATACATTCTTCACTCAACTTGCAACTCTCTTAAAAAGAGTCTTCACATTAAAACGTTACAGAAGAGCAACATAAGACCTGTTAAAAAGAGCAAAATAGTATGCCAAGAGCTGTAACAGAACTGCAATACATCTTCACAGTTACCCACAACTACCAAACTTTCATTCCAGACCATGAACTTGAGACTACAGCACAAAGTGACAGGATTGTATGTTGCCAGCAGTTACCCATATGAAGAACCTAACATCACCACTTTAGTTAAAATACGGTAAAAGACAAATGTTTAATAGGTGAGCTAGACCTGCTTTCGATCACAATGAATAATTTTTACACTAGGATTAATCTGTCAGCCTGTATCTAGTCTGTCAATCTGCCAGTCAGGGTCAGAGATCTGCATGATGGGCTAAAGCTCACTACTCACTGTCCCAAAGGAATCTGAAAAGAGAAGCTTTATATCTGATTCAAAGTTGCTTCCTTTTTAACGGCTCCTTCAAGAGGAGAAACAGAAGTTTCTGTTCCTCTGGTATACAGCAAATTAGTAAAGTAAGATTATGAAAACTGAGTAAGAAATCTAAAGTCAAACAACGATCTCTGCACAACTATCCTTCAAGACTATCTTCAGAGGCCCCCTCTCCCCCCTGAACTCAGAGATATTCGAAGGTTACAGCTGCCACAGACATACGATTACAAAGCATGCTGCTCCGTCTTCAAATACCTTAAGTATATGAAAGTACCAAACAGTCTGCCTGGAATTTCTCTTCACCAGTATTTTTAATGTTTAACTTCTGCATTCGCCCTGTAAAGGATGTGAAACCGAATCCAAGTTCACCAGCTAGATGCAGCTGACACTAGTTTTACTTGCCCCACATTCTAAGAAGCCTTACATGGGACAAAATTCCCTACCGGTGTAAACTGTTTTAAAAACCAATATAAGGATTTAGTTTTCAGATAAAGCCAACAGCCACTTTTAAGGAGCAATATCCAGAAAAGGCTGGTTCAGAAGGCAAGTCCTTAAATGGACAGTCTCCAAGCAGTTTGGACACCATCACATTTTTCAGTTACTTCCAAGAGGAGGAAAAAAAAAAAAAAGTACAGTAAAAACCACCGAAGTTCAAGTACTCCTCCATTGGCCAATGCTCCCCCATTTTGCCATCATAGGCAAGTTTCCAGCAGCTCCTTTTATCTATCAAGGCCACCTTAAGCAAGCTTCTGCAAGAAGGCTACTTGTTTTAGTCTTCTTGGGAAGTTTTCGCTCAGTCACATGTATCAGTGTTTTCCACAGCTCGAACGTGCTAAACTGAGCAGCTTGCCCCCACCCTCTCACCTCACTTTTTACATCCCAAAACTGGATTTTTACTTCACCAGGACAGGAAAAGCAATAAAGAAAAACAAATTACAACTATGGCCTCATCTATACCTTCTAAGCCAGGTCAAATTCTGCAAGATATACTAAATCATTGCCTCACAGACCAGTTTCCAAAACTTGTGAAGAAACACTAGTCTAGTTGCCTCAAACCTTACCTTTCTACTAAAAGGGACAAGGTAGTCCATTTACCTGAATTCCTTCTACAGAGCTCTGTAACAGTAGCTTAAAGCTGAAATAAATCCCCTTGCAGCTATTCAGCAAAACATTACGAATTAATTTTAGACGGTTTTTTTTAGACTTTTTTCTGAATGATCACCCTACTGCCAAAGATCATGGGCTGAGAACAGCTCAAAGATCCATGTGAGAGGTGCCACCACAGTGGTTTCCTAGGTCAGATTTGATGCTTTTGAGTGTAACTTTAGCACCAAACTTTAAAGTGACAAACCTTCTCATGAGATATTTTGAAAACACAAGAAATGTTGAAGTTTCTTGTATCAAACTCTGAAGTGGAAAACCACATCTTTCTGTAGCTATAAAGTTAATATGCATTCAAAACTTTTAAAACAGCAGAGGTGCTATTAATCTCCAGTCTTCACACACAAGATTCAGCAATACCCAAGTCTGTTTTAGTCACCCTTTTAGAACTGATGATGGAAAGAACTACCACTAGGCCCCATTATAACGCTCCTTACTTTATGACTTTTAGTCTCGATGCCCTCTGTGGAGCAAGTCTGCTTTAACAAACAAATGCAAAACTAACTTGGGCTCCTCATAATAGAAAGGAGGCTCAACTGCACCTGTAAGATTACTCAAGATGCTTCTGGATATGAGCAGTTCCTTAGAATTCATCAGCTCGTTAACAGTACAAGCCCAATATAACAGGGGCAATTATCTTCATTATACTTACCAGGTGCTTCTTTTGATCTACATCCATCACTTCCATTCGATATTAATAGGACCTGACTCAAAGGACAGACCAGATAAAAACCACTGCTAAAGCCAGCATACTTAGGGGCTCTTTGGCAAGTCAGCTATATCAGAGGCAAACGTTGAGTAATTGACAGCTTCCTTCCAGGCTGTTGGTGACCAACCTACAATACCACACCTGAATCTGACAAGCCAGGCCAGAGCCAGCCTGAACATGGTGAAACACATATGGAATAGCACTCACAGCTTTGCCTCCCTAAAAGATAAAGAAATGGAACGGCAGAAAGGACTGCTAACAGAAGTGCTAGCATTTAGTTTCAACAGAGAAGTCAAAATACTACTCATTTAAAGAAAAATGCTACCCAGGAAGAGTATTTATTTCCCCAAGAAACTTGTTTTGAGAATTCTTGAGAACAGGGCACATAACTGTCATGGAAGCTACTCAGTATCCAGCTGGTTGAATTTCCACATCTGTAACCTGAAAACATGTTCCAGATAGAGTTAGTGATGCTCCCCTCTCTCGCTTTTGTCCTCACTAGAAAAGATACAAAATTAAGTCTTCTGACCACCAGGGAACTATACCCCAATTCTGAGAAGTCATCATTTGAAACTTCAAGAAAACCTGCAGAAGTGGAAAGCCAAGCCCTACACTCTATTCGGGTCCCCTCAATATATTCCACAGGCAAGCTCATCCAAGAATGCTGAACTAGAACTCAAGAATTTGGATCCCTACTGAGGGACCAGAAGCCAGGTCAAAAAGACATCAGGACTTGGATCAGACTAGTAATTCTTGGATAGTTTTGTTGACAAAAATCAGAAGAGCAGAAGTTAATCAAAAAAGTGACTCCATCACTTTCTACCTACCCATACTAGTTAACAGAGAGGGAGAAACTATAGATTATCTACCAAATATGCACGTTCTACCATCTTCCCCTTTTATTTTTTATCCCTATCTGTACAAAGTTTTAAACTTAACGAGAAGCAAACAACATGTAAACTTTTTAACATAAAATTCCACCTAGACATTAACAAGGTCAGTCTCAAAAAAATGGCAGATTAAGCCTGTAAGCGGCAAGGTTCTCGCACAGTCCTGGCGAACTCATTTAACCTCCTCACTTTGAAGACAGATGCAGGATCGCTTCTCTAGGCAAGTTTGCATTGAAGAAGACAACATGCACTACGCAACCCTAATGCTGCAAGGCAATGGGATTTTATTAAGCGCCGAAATGAAAATAAACCCCGATATTAAGTTTAATAATTCCTCATGACAATTCTGGGCGCTAAATGAGTAACAGCGGTTACTTGAGAACTAGGTCTGACAGGAACTTAAATAAAAGGCTGCTCCACTAGTCCGTGAGCTGTAGATGTCACAGGCTATTTTTCCTATCCATTTATAGGTCACATTTGGATTTGGAGCCGGCCACCATCCGTGCCTGCGGTCGGAGACAAACAGTTGCAACACCTCGACCCTCCGGGTCCCCGGCCGCGCCTCACACGTGGGCGG
>VYZM01011546.1:34038-94501 GCA_013398915.1 Dromas ardeola | reverse complement strand
CCGGGCCGCCCGGCGGCTGGCGGCGGCCATCTTGAGGGGAGGGCTCGCCGCCCGCCCTGCCGGTAGCGCTAGGAAATGGTGGACGCGGGGACGGGGCGCGGCGGAGGCCGGGTGGGTACAAACAACCCGCCGTCCTGCCGGGCGCCTCCGACTTCGTTAGCGCTGGCCAGGACAGCGGTTAACTGGGCTGGTGACGTTTTCACTCGCTGCAGCCAAAAGATACGAGAGGGAAGATGTTTTTGAATTGGATTACTGAGGAAAATTTACTCTCCGCATCTCATAAATAGTACTACTGCTTAGTTTAGTACTCAGCTATGAGGATTTTTATATAAACCTCTCTCCCTTTTGCCTAGGAACTTTGTAAGTGAATTGGCGACTTAAGTATTGCGCCAGAACCATGTCTGTGTGAATGTCCTACACTGTCAATAACCACAATTACCCCATTTACTTCATAGTTTTGTTTAAAGTTGCACCATTTCAGCTTTCTGTTGACACGTCTTTCCCCTCCTGTCCGCCGGTTACGAGAGGGACAAAGCTGCCCCGGGACTCGGGGGTAAAATGTGGGTGCGAGGCTGATGGCGGAGACACTTTGGATTGACCTTTCCTCGAGCTGTAAATCTAATATTATAGCACTATTAGTTAGGTTTCTTTTATTAGAGTATGAGTAACAGCGTATGTCTTTTCCTCCATGCTGTTAAGTGCAGTTCATTTAAGATGGACTTTACATCGTTTGGCTTTATTTGTATTTTGTGTCCTGTACTTGTATGCCTGTGGTGTGCGTTGTGTAATGTGCCATACTTTGTACGGAATTAAACCGGGCTGGATTGCATCAGCATCGAGGTTTGCTAAGGGGACGAGCCTTTCAGGCCCACCTCTGCACATTACCCTATAGCGTCTTACTAAAACTTTTGCCAGCTCTCATTCTGATATTTGTTTTACAGCAATATAAAAACAACATTGCCAACAAGCTTTGAACTCACAATAACATCGCTTCCCATTAATGACTTTTTTCATCTTTACCGTCATATCTGGGAATAATTTTCATGCCCTTTGGTTGCCTCAGACACATTACAAGCCTCTTCAAAAATAGTCATACTTTTAATTACTACTGTTTTCAGGTGATATAGGGAAGGAAAATAATGTGTGTTGCTAAGGAAGTGCTCAGAGCTTCTACCTCACGAGTGCGCCTGCACTGCATTAAAAAACCAGCCAAACAACAGATCTATGTCACTAAGAAGGAGCGCAGAGACAAAAATCATATATCCCCAAATTTTTCGTCAAATCCTTTGCTTTTTTTGAAGTACTAGAATCTGGCTTCTGTGTAAGTCTTTGTAGCAGGACTCGGGAATATCAGACTGACGAAACAATTTTAATACAAATTTCCTAACTACTTCTTGTGTCTTGCTGGTTGTACTTCTGGTACTGTCCGTGAGGCTAGGAAATTCCAAGCTTGATCTTGGTGGTAATCTGTAGACTTACTGTCATTGAAAGTTCTTGTGAGTGATACAGCTAGTCAATTCCTCTGAACAAAACAAAACTTTATTTGAAGGAACTTCAGATCATATCCTGGGGTCTCCCTTAGTTGAAATGGAAATGGGGTGCAACTGTGAGTGAAAAGGCATTACTCGAGAAGTGTTACTGCTGGTGACAAATCAATTAATCATCCGCTCTAACTGTACTGCCTCATATACAGTTCCAGTGTTCTTATAATACAGGATTTTTTTAGCTATGTTTCATTACAATGGATGAAATGTTCCCCCAGCAGATAGTAAGAGAGTCTTCTAACAGCATTTGGTTTGTGTACTTACCTCAAGAATTAATTTGGCTTGTTGTATCTTAATAAAGCTTGCAGTTCTTGTTTTGCAGGTTTCCTGCTGATATTTAGGCAAAGATTAGTCTTGCAGTTAAAAGAACAAAAGTGAGAGGCATGACATCTGTTCCTGGCTCAGTCAGTACTTCCTATAGAAAACAAAGCAGACGTAAAACAAGGTAGAAGTACAAAGTCTTTAAACTTCTTTCAGCAATATATCTTTCCTAATGCAGACGGTTCTTAGAAGTGTTGGATGAAGAGCCAAATCATTTTAAGACCAAATAAAACAACAAATCGCATTTTGCAGCCAGTGTTCTTGTATTGTTTTCCTCTCAGTGGTTGGGCATGTGGGTAGAAAACTGTTTCAGTTGCTGGGCAATTGTCACTGCTTCTCAGCCACATATTGTTCAAGTGAATCTTCATTTTGTATGTGGGATTTTTCAAAACCAAGGAGACCTAAAATAATCGCTATGGACTATAAACATTCAAAAGAGAAACTGCTTTTTTTTGTTCCGTTGAAAATAACTTGTCAGCTGCAGTTTTAGAACAAGCGGTGGCTGTTGCCCGTTCCTTCCCCCATCCCCGACCATTCGTTTCCCCTGACAGGCGGCCTCGGCAGAGCAGGAATACACACCCATCTTTGCACAGTTCTGCTCTCAATGCTTTGCCCTCGCCTCTGCAATAAACTAAATTCCAAGGGTATAAGAATAACAAAGGAGGAAAGTATTTGTTTTTAGAGATTGGCACGCGGCGTTATCCCTCTAAGATCAACAGATTGCTTGTGACATTCTGTATTCCAGTGTGGCATAGGAGAAGCACATTTTACCTGGTTTAAGCCCAGTGGGTCCGCAACGTCCACCAAGATTACTTCTGCAGAACGAGAATCATCTGTTGCTGAAAGAAACAGAGCGAGTCTTTAGTCAGCTCTGTGTATTTATTTCTTTAAAAAAGTCATAGTCAACTGGCTGTTGAAAAGAGGCCTGATAAAACCCCCAGTGAAATCGGTTGGTGTATTGAGGAAGGAAAGGCTGACACTGGTTAATGCTTGTCCGTATAAATGACAGTTCAGGGAGCTTCAGTGGTGATCTTAATAGACTTCTGAAATACAGGAGGCATAATCCCCTGGATGATGCAACAGGTAACAGGAAAGATCTGCCTGCTTCTTTTATAAAATACTTATATTTATATTCAAGCTTCATGGCTGAATTATTTCATAGGCTTATATATCTTTTTTTTTCTTTTAGAGTATGTCTATGCTAAATCAGCTACATACAGTCTTCTAGGGTAAAGTTATCCTGGTTGAAGAGAAGCAGTCATATTGACTGATTCCAGATGCTTAATTCATTTTGATTTTTTATAATCAGCCAATGAGGTTTCAAATAATTACTTATGTAATGTATATAATAACAGAAGAATGATTAGTTAGCTCATGACTGTTGCACAAATAGCCACATTTAGAGTCAGGCGAAAAGAACTTCCTTTTTCTAACTAAGAAGTCCAGCTACACAATCATCCTTCTATTTCTCTAAAGAGAATGAAACCCTTAAATATGTCTGAAAAACTACTATATGCTCTCTAAATATTTTTGAGAGATCTATAAATACATGCAGCGATGCATTTATTATTTGGCAGGGACCAGAGATGGCCAGCCACTCCCCACGGGACAAGGAGCCAGGAACCAAAGAGGACATGGAGGTGGAAGGACCAGCCCCAGGGCACC
This sequence comes from Dromas ardeola, assembly GCA_013398915.1. Taxonomy (NCBI): domain Eukaryota; kingdom Metazoa; phylum Chordata; class Aves; order Charadriiformes; family Dromadidae; genus Dromas; species Dromas ardeola. Next base: position 90,971 of record VYZM01011546.1, on the reverse strand, counting down.
CAGGCAGGGCAAGCCCAGGGACGGCAGGGGGCCAGCCGTGAGCCTGGGTCACCAGCCAAGCTGGTCATGAGGAGGCGGGTCTGAGGTGATGCCAGAAGTCCATTTGCAGGTCAGGGTCAGGTCCGGTGGCAGTTAACAGGGCGAGATGCAGCCCGGTGATGGCCAGGGAAGTCCATGGTGGTAAAGCAGGGCTGAGATCAAGCCAGGAAGACCAGGCTCGGATCAAGGAGGTCTGTGGCCAGGCATAGCCACGGCTGTACCACAGCTGAGCACGGAGCCGGAGACCAGCTTCCCCGCAGCGTGCTCAGCGGCTGAGCACCCAGGGCTGAGATGGGCCCATGGGCAGAGTTGTGGGTGGAAGCACCAGGAAAAGCTGGTCAAAGCAATTAAAGTCTGTTAGTACACTCATGGTCCTGACATTATTAAATGTGCTTCGTGACTCTGCCACGTCTTTAAGATTTAATGTATTTTTAAGTGAGTTACTCCATTGATTTTTCACTGATGATACAGATGACTTCATTAGCCAGACAGGTTTTCTAAGTGTGTGACAAAGTTTATAAATTACATGAAATCAGTTATTCAGAATGTCCTGTGGAATAAAAAGTGAGAGCTGACGTGGTACGAAGGAGGGCAGAAGTCTTCAGGACTAAATCAGGGCAAATGCCTGAAGCAGCAGACTGGTGTCACGTGAAAATGGGAAGATAAACCTGCATGAGGTTGTACACCGTGAGGCCGTATCCAACATAACCAATGGCCAGGGTACCAGACCGAGATACAGCAAGAAAATGTCTCAGTAAAGTATTCTCTAAAGCAAAACACCCAAACCTCTTTTTGCTGTTTTGTTATTTTTAAAACGGCCTATGGAATAACTGTTGGCTCCCAGCTGCTCAGTATACTTTAATATTTTGCGCTATGTCCATCTTCAAGCTGTTATTTCATTTTATCACACTGGCAATTGTACCATTGAGCCAATTGTTACGCCTGTTAAGCTGAGTACAGTGTTAAAAATTACACTAATATTTGATGGTCTGTATGACACTCCAAAGAACTATATATAGTGCATGACGGAGCGGTCCTCACTGAAGGATGTCCGTAAGACCACACACATAAAAAACATCGAAGAAAAACCTATATAACCTGAAGTATAAAGTATCTTAGGCGCTATACCATGATAATAATAGGAGATGTTTATGTGTACGCAGTCTTGATGGAGTTCTGGTATCCCTCTAAAATGGGATATTCAGCTAAAGGGTCAGATTTTGTAGTGCTGCTGGTTCTATTTTTGCGTGGTGCCCTAAGGTTTTGAGTGCTGCTGGTTCTATTTTTGCGTGGTGCCCTAAGGTTAAAGCGTGACAATGTAAAGCCAAGGTCAGGAGGTACCCTGGGTTGTACCGGGGAATGCACTGAAGCGCACTAAAGCATATTATCAGCTGTCTGATCCGCAGGCATCTGCCGCAGTCAATCTGTAGCCCTGGGTGCTTGCTTGCTTGCTTTCAAATGCTTTTCTCGCTTCTCCCAGGGATTTACACTAGTGATTCCAAAATTTAAGTTTTGCTGACTAGGAATCAGTGACAGAAGATTTCTATGTAGTGTTTTATTCTGAATACTACTAAAAATACTACTTACTAATTTAACATCTATGAGCCCGAGTCTTCCGTGATGCATGTATCAGTCGAATGCTTGTGCAATTGTGTTTACTTCAACAGGGTGCCTCCTCATCTGTGACTCCGGAGAGTATCAGATGCGATACCTACAACTTTTCTTTGTTGGGCGCTCGTACTGAGCTGTGTAGAATGGATTATGAAGTCTACACTTGAGGTTCATAATCAGCCCATCTTGTATCAGCGTGTTTGCTGTCAAGCGACTGTAACTGGACACCAGAGATTTTACCTTCTCTAGAGGGCATCCCCGCATGGCTATTCCAGTTAACTCTGGGGTAGGAGATTCTTAGGAAACAAATAATATGTCGAGTGCAGTGGCAGCCCAGAGACAGACAGATGCTAGAACAGCTTTTGTAAGTTTTCAAGAGGCAACCGTATGCAGAGAAAATAGACTGTTCTAATTTGACTTGACGGCAAGACAGCTAGAGCCGAGAAGTACAAAAGCAAAGCTGCTTTGTCCTTTCACACTCCCACCTCTCCCCAGCGTCAGGTTCCTAACCTAGTTTGGATGCAGCAATACTCAGCTTGGATCCAAAAACGAAACGAGCTCTTTTATCTGTACGTGTCTGGGCTCCAAGTGATTTCAGTAAGAGGAGGCTGAGTAAGGACTTGGCTGTAGGTGGATGAGAGGCTTTGCGGTGTTTATTTATTTAATATATCCAATTTGATGTCCTGTTTGCAGCCTGCCAAAGCAAAAGGGATTAAAACTTTCCCCCTCACTACATCTCATTACTGAAATAATGAGTAGAACTTTTTTTTCCTCTACATTATTACTGGAATAATCTGTCAAGCAAGCAATTGAGTTGCTTCACCTTATCACAATCTTTGCCAAGAAAGATTTAGCAGCATGATAATTTAATGGAAAATATTATAGCCACATTCCTTTCAGACATAAATTCTATGAAGAAAGATAGACATCTAATGGGAAAAAAGTTAGCGTTAATACCACAGAGATTTATCTGCTTTATTGTTTTCCGCAGCGTGGCGATTTACCTGAAATAGTGCAGAGCATATATGAGAGCGAGATAAATGAAGTTATCCCACCTCTTATTGAAATGTGGGTATAAAAATGACAGCATCCTTTCAGCTTCATTAAACATTAAGTAAAAGTACAAACATAATTACCACAAATACTCTTTTGATAATGAAAAGACGATTAAAAAATATGTTCACTTAAAGCTGTGCAAAGCCAGGTTAGGGGCTATGCCTGTGAGGACAGAGCAGCGCGAATAATTCACAGTCAAGGCCAAAATTACTTAAAAAATGTAAACATTATCAACAACAAAAAGATAACTGAATTCCATGGTAATTTCAACCAACTAACAAATGAAAACAATCCGGCTCTACCAACAGAGACAACAAACAGTTCTGTAGTTCCTAGAATATTTTTATGTGCTAAAAATAGGCATGTCTCACTTTAACTGCATGAGAAACTACGAGTTGAGGATGAGTAAAAGGTCATAAAAAGGTGCTTGGCTTGAAGGTAGAAAAAGGCATCAGAGCAGACATATCAGAATTAAAAGTTATGATAAAGATGTGTATGTTAGATATTCTGCAGGGCTGAGTTATTAGAGTTGCTTTAATTATATCATAAGCTAGAAGTTAGAGCAATAATACAGGTGAGGCAATGTTAAAGGCTAAAAAAACCCCAGATACTGTGGGGTTCACCAGCAGTGCAAACGTACTCCGTTTGGAATTGTAAAAGTGAAGATTAACAGATAAAAACTCTTGTAAGTCTTCCTGACTTCCACTCTCTTCATGTCAATGCCATATGAATTAGATAGAAACGAAACAATATTCTCCTCCTAGTTGTGTGATAATATAATCTTCCATCTGTTTGTAACAACAAAGCTAAATTCACAGATCGAATTGTTTGCTTCAACCAAACAAAAAATCATCAGCTTCAACGTAAGCTTTTAGTAAGTGACATCCTCCTCAAAACATGAAGCATCTTTTTCTTCTCCTCCACGCATACAGCCAGGTTCTGCTCGTCTCCTGTTGGGATATTCTCAAGCTGTTTTAAGGATTTCAGTCTCAGAGATGCAAACAGACGTACCAAGGTGCTGGGCTTTGCTGGCTGTTAGAAGGCAGCACACGGCCCCGCGTCCCTCCCTTGCGACTGTGATGCTGACTTAACGCCACCTTCGTCAGCCCAGCCCCGTGGAAGCTTCTCACAGCGGCTCCGCTCTGCACTGCTTCTGCACTGTGGTCAGGGCTGCTTTCATTTCCTGCGAGTCCATTTCACTGTTTTAAGCAAGACTTTTACTTGCTGATGTTTTTGCTTCCCATGTGGTCTCTCTGGGGTGGCTGGAAAACCCACTTACATGGCTGGTATGACTTCAGAATTACAGAGAGTGCAAAAGCTTTGTGTCCCAAGTATTGCATGTAGGTGGAGATCTGTAACTAAACGCCTGCCTTGCTTTGTCAATGCCACAACAGGACAATGTATCACAAGCCCTTTACTTCAGAGAAGTGGCTTACGTGGCTCATAATGGAAAAATACTACTATTAAAATTACAGGATTAAGCACTGTTACATCCCAAACTGGCAGAATCAAACGATTAAAAAGAAAGATACTCCTTCTTGCGTGTTCTGTAGCTTGACCAAGCTGCATTGTAAGGAACAGAAGTGAAGAGTTTCTCTCCAGTCTGCTGCTCAAGGAGAACTCCCTCACACCGAGGGAAAGAAAACAATGCCTAGTAAAAAGGAATACCCATTTGGAAGAGGGCAAGAGCAAGTCTGCCTGAAGTACAAGTTAAATACTAGATGACTTTTTAATGCAAAATAAGTGATTTTTTGAAGCTTTTAATTTTAAGACTGATGGAGGAGTCAGAATAAATCCAAGTCTTTCAGAACACGTGGAAATGCTGCTGGAATTTCTTACACCACTGCACGAGCAATCAGACTTCACACTTCTAAGGCTTTTTTTTTCCCAGTGGGTCACACCTATTAACCCAACTTTACAACATCTTAGAAATAGAAGAAGATAAACCCGATCACTGCTGAAGTATAGTCTCTTGGGTAGAGAACAGAATCTGCTTAAAAGCCCTATGGAATTTGGCCACTCTTTTGATTCTAGTTCTTTTAGGAAAAGTTTACAAGAAGAGTAAAATGCAGGAATACACCACCTATAATGTAATTTTTAAGAGAGCTGTCAGCAAAGTTTCTTTTTCAGTGTCTGATACAGATGGGGTGGAATAAAGTGTTCATTTATCCTCCAAAAGGGGATTCCCAGTCAACAACCTGAGTGATTTAATCACCACTGGTCTAGTTGGCAAATTACATCAAATTTTGCATATGGCTTTCAGAACTGCAGACACTTGGTTTTCAAGCCATCTCTAATTCCAAGTTGATGGTACAATATACACAGTTGATTGTGCAATATACAATATATATGATGACTGTTTCATAATTCATACAAACGCTGTAAAAGTAGATAGGGCCACCTAAGAAAATGATGCAGAAATGGTATTTGTTTACAGCATTCATTGTTCAATAAAATGGAGTAAAAAGCCTCTTTGCTCAAAAGTACAGTTTGTTTTTCCTCTCTGGCATCCCACTTGATAATATCGTATTTTAGTAATTAAATATGCAAGAACTCATCTTAGCCTCAGATTATTAGTATTATCACCAGCTTAAATAGGTCCACTTCCTATTAAAGTCTTGTTTAAAAAAAATCTTCCTTTAAGATTCGGGCAACTGAAAGTCTAGGCATAATTATATCATAAACATCCATCTCCAAGGTTGGCCATACTAAAAAAAAAGAGTCATTTCGAAGAATGTTTTATCCGTGTGAGCCTGAAAATGGCACAATACTGGTATTTAGCAAAAGATAGGAGAAAGGAGGTTGTACATGAAATTAAGAGAAAAATCAGAAACCCTTGAAAACCAAAGAATACATAGATCTAACTGATTTCTGCCTTTGAAGAAAGGAGACATTATTTTTCAAAATTTTTCACATATTTCACACTCTTTAGCGTGTACCAAGATGAAACACATTATCTGCCTGGGTCACGATCATTTGCCTGGAAGCAGCTCTCCGTCAGCTTCCAAGTGGGGAAAGTGATAAAAATGATAGCAAATGGAAAGTACATCAAGAATGTATTCTCATATTTTGAGTTGGGAATGACCTTGGGTGTTGCCTGATCCTTCTATTGTTACAAACGTTCATACAGTGACTAACGTTGACACTGGAACATTCAGAAACAAATACGTTAATTAGTCAACTTGATGAACAGGTTTGTGGTCATGAAACTCCTGCCAGCCTACATGCGTAATTAAAAGCTCCCCGCATCTGGTTTGAAGTAAGAGCCCTGAAATGCAGGACCTCCGTTGTATTGCCGACTGGACCTGACTCTTTGTACCTCTGCAAGTTGTGTTGTAGATGGTCCTGATAGCTGAAATCTCTTAGCAATACCACGACTGATGGCCAGACCGTTTCTGCATGGCGTTGAGAACCTGAGCTCCCTAAAGGCCATGGTTCCAGCAAGTCTGGGCAGGTTTTCAATCTGAAGGAAGAACAGGGAGGCATATTAATCAAACAGCTCATCATTGCTCGTCTGGTGGACACAGAGATCTCTTCCCCTTGTACAGGTATAAAGGGAAGGTCTGAGTGGGCTCTGCCATTAAATTTTCATTTAATATAACGAAACCTCCCTCTGCTAAGACAGGAAAGTGCCTTTTGGCCAGTCCGTTAGTATTGGTGAATATAATTGTTAATTCTTCAGGCCCACATACCTGAGCATGGAGACTGCTAGGAACGGTAACTGCAGAATGCTGATGGTGCGTGGGAATTTCTAGACAGAATTCATCCAGCAAACAATCCCAGTTATTGGAATACATGCAGAAGGCTGCAGCCCAGGCACTCCAAAACTGTGACGTGCTAGAGTTAAATTTGCTTATACAACCTTAGTTTAGGAATCTTGTGGACAGAATGGCAATAGCCTTTAGTGAAACAATTCAATGCCATTTTTTCCCAGCCTCCTTGGAGTGAATTGGGGTTGCATGCTAATGGAACGTTTACCTTGTTGGAAGAGCTGGGAGATGCACAATGAGACAGGAGACGACAGGGAAGGGAAAGGACAATCCCATGCCTCAGAGAACTGAACGTTGTCCTGGGTAACTGAATTCTATCCATGTTTGTGTCACAGATCACCTGTGTGATACAAGACAGGTCACATAAACTAAACTTTTCACGGGTGGCAACTAAGTGTATGTGCCTCATTTTCAAAAGTTCTATATTTGAGACACTCAGAGTGAGGAATGACCACAGTTGCAGGCAAGACCTAACCCTGAAGCCTGGGAGCACTGGAGTTATCAGAAAAGAGGTCAGAGAACTTCTTCTAAGCCAAGGGCCATCCTTGGAAATTGTTGAATCAGTTTTATTAAGCTGTCCCAATGTAAACCGAGTGTGTCTAACCAGGTGGGGGAAGACATTCGGCTTGAAAAGTGTAGGAAAACGATTAAAATTTGGTGGAGTCACAAGCAACCCACCACAGAGTCTTCCAAAGGAAAACACTGGTAAATAATATATGGCACTCTATCCCTCTTTGGACTACCTCTAGATAGATAGGGGATCCAGTGGGAGAGATGACAAAGTGAGGAAGACAGGGAAATTTCTGTCTTTCCAGTTTTAAAAAGTGTATCATTGACACAGCACAGGCTATACAACAAGGTTTTAAAGAGTGTGACAAACCACTCACACAAGTTCCTCCATGCTCATTCGTTTGAAACAGAGGTTGCTCAAGTACACTTTCTACTCATACAGATCCTAAAAAAAACATTTTGATGCATTGCCTGCATCTAAAGGCAACATTAAGCTTTGTATCTTCTTCACATACTTCCCCGTCCTACTGTTATATCCAAGTCTACTGACCCTTTAATTCTAAAACCTCCTTTCTGACATTTACCCCAGCCCACGACTGAGAGAGGAGTTGTGCAAAGCAATCAGCTCGTACTCAGCTCCAAGGTTATGACTTAATCCCTTGGAGTCAGCCTTTCTGAGTCTTGGGCGTGATGCTGACCTCAGCAAGATGTCGGTGCCTTGTTATTGCCTGACGTACTTGTTGATATTATTCTTACTCCTCCCCACCTCCACCTCTCTCAAAAATTCTAGGTCTTGGTACGGCCTCGGCTGACATCAGCAGGTACTTTCAGTTGCCGTGGGGAGGCCATACAGCTGAGCGAGCTCACCTGAGACTGTGTACTGGAGATCAGTGTTCACAGAGCCGTGATTCCTCTCCAGTCTCGTAGTTGTCCGCTGTTCTGTGTTGATCTGATGTGGAGCTCACAGGTTTTGATGATGACAACTTGCAAGACTCCTAAGTTTTGCTTTGTTTCACTTCCTTTTTAGAGAATAACTTGTTAGAAAAATGACTCCCAAGTAATTATTCCAAAGTACTTGGGGACGGATCAAATGTAATGCAAGTCGATGATTTTCTGTCTGTTTATTGCAGTTCAACTGGAAACACGGACTCCTTGGCAATACTAAAGTGAAACTCCTGTTTTGTTTTTCTGTTTGACACCTCTCTTTCTGGGCTTTACGCTGAAACTCAGGAAAAAAAATTACTTGTGGAAAATGGGGGAGTGAAAACTGCTAGAAGTGGTTGAGCAGAGCCAGGGGAATCCCTCTGTACAAACCAGCCTCCCTCCCTTTATGTCTCCGAGAACAAGACCACTGTTTGAATGTCACACCCTTACTTTTGTGCTGCCCCTGAAAATAAGCAATCTATTTCTGAAAAACTAGAAAAGAAGATACTGAGAGAAAGACTGACTCTAGCTACTCACTGGCTTCCCCATCTAGAGTAAGTTTAAACAGACAAACTGAAATCACATCCAGTTAAAGTAGTAACTTTAAAGTGTTCTCCTACAACACAATCCAGCGTATTTTTATTACTATATCCTAGAAAGCTGCTGGTTTAACCAGGTCAACATTTTGCGCTTGCACTTGGGAGTGGGACTGGATCAGGGAAGTAATTCTATATTTGAATAAGGAGAGGGCAGAAGCCCCGCAGTACGTGATGGGACGGTGGTCCGTGCAGGATGAAATTCAGAAAGCGCAAGGGCTGTTTCACCCTATTCATACCACGTGGAACAGGATGTGTGAATTCCAACAGATCTCATTTCAAGTTAACTCTGTATTTATACTCCTGGCGCTCATCTGTTGCCCCAAGAAAAGATCATCTGAAAAATGTGATCCCTGCTAATAGTAGCTAAAAAGCTCGTTCAGCTCATCAAGTAAAGCAAGCAAAATGCTTGCTGGCAGGACCAACAGCTGTCTGCTTGACCTTTACCCATTCCTTCTTTTCTCGCTTCACATTCAGGACCTGGCTCGGTGCATTCTGAGCAGGCATGTATTCGGAAAGAGAGGGCTATTTTTATTCGCTGTGTGGTTTCTCAGCATAGTGGGTCTTTAAGAATATTTCCTTTCACGTCAATCCGTTTAAGCATTTTACAGAAACTGTTCTGGGAAGGCAGTAAATTTGAATTCATGTTTTGCAGTTTTATCGTGTTTTGTAATATAATGTGCAGAAGGCAGATAGCACAGTTGATGCATAAGGCAAATGCAGACTGTGTAGTCCTGCTAAAGCTATTACCAGAATATTTTACATTTTCCATGTACCCAAATTAAACCCTTTATACAAGCAAAGTAATCCAAAACCATCTGGCACCAGAATTTGGGATTTCATAATGCTTTAATGCAAACCATGTGAGCATGATGTCCAAAATGTCTGTGTCAGTGGGTTGAATTAATACATGTAAAAAAGACAAACTTTGCAATAGTTTTGTTTGCTTTTCATTATGTCCAGTCAATGAATACCTTATACCACTGCAGTTCAGCGAGGGGAACTTCTGCACTGTTACCTTTCCTTGCCTGACTCTTGTCACTTCACTGTTCCTGAACACAGAGGAATAAGCAAGATCAGAGAAGAGGAACCCGAACGTGAAGCCAGATGTACCGCTCCAGCATGAAGCTAAATAGCCACATGATTTTTTTCCATCTTGTTACTGAATGACAGTAAGAATTTGTTTCTGTGGGTCATCAAAGACCTAGCTGGCCTTCAGTAGGGAAGAGATACTTCATCCTTTGCCTAGCCGTTCTCTTGAAGTCCTTTCCCTTCCCACCCTACGTTCCAATTTAATGAGCATTGGGATTAACTGTGACAAGGGGAACTCAGGATCACTTTGAATTCAGTGTCCCTCTCGCCTCCTCTCAGGGCCGAATCCTACAATGAGTTCACCACTGGGTGACCAGGCAAACACTGGTTCTGCCTAACGGAAGCCCAGTGTTCTCAGAAACCTGAGCAGATTGCAACCAAACTGTCTCCTTACATATTTAACAAGCATAATCTCTCTCTCTCCTGACCATGCCTCCCCAAAACGTGCTACAAAAAGTTTTGCCAATACACATGTTATCTCCCTAGACTCCTTGGGGTCCCAGCCAGTTGTCTTCCCCATGTGGAGTCTTTATTCTTCTCTATGCATTTTCTTTGAGGGCATTGCCAGAAGTCACCTGCACTCTTCACACTGGGTCTTGGGGCCCCAAGGACACTAACAGGCTTTACTGGCCTCGACCAGCCTCGCCTGGTGCCTCCACCCCCAGTCCCTGCACATTGGCCCAGGAGCTCCACTGAAGTAAATCCCTGGGCCTTCAGTCCTGGCCCAAGCTGTGCTGCAGGAGTACTGCTCATCCACAAGCGTACCTGGCCATGGACCCCTTTGATCTTGACCTCTGGTTTGCCCTCCCAGCTTGACCTTGGATCACTCTCTTAACTATGGACATCCCCAGCAACCATGATATGAGAGTAGGAGACCTGATCCTGGCCCTGACCTGTGGATTGACCTGCTGGCCCTGCCTCATCACTGTGAATTTGTGGGATGATCTGGACTTGTGGTTGAACCTAGCTACCATCTTTGGGTCTGGCCTGCTCGCCTTGCTCGGTACCATGGGGCTGGACCTTGGCTGTGTTACTGCATTCGGCTTCTGGCTCCCTGCCCCCTGGGGAGCTTGCTGCTCCCTGACAATGGGCACAGCCTTGTTAGACCGAAGTTGTTTACAGATCCCCCAAAGTTCAGAAAATCCAAAATTTGGTGACAATATAACTGAAAATAGACCTGGAGAAAATCTTGAGCAATAACGATTACTGGAGACATTCAAGGCCAGGCTTGATGAGGCTCTGAGCAATCTGATCTAGTTAAAGATGTCCCTGCTCACTGCAGGGGGTTTTAATGATGACCTTTAAAGGTCCCTTCCAACCCAACACATTCTATGATTCTATGATTTCAGAACTCTGATTATTCCAGTAATCCTGCTGCAAAACAGAAGCACTTTATTCCCTGTTGATTATTTTGCGTTAGCCCATGCAATGCTCAGCTTGATTGGTGCAGTGAATTCTGCTGACTGCTGGAAGATGACTCTGCTCTACTCTGTTTCTGACCTGTGCAGTACACTGTTCAGCCCGATCTGGTGATGTTTCTAAAAATCATCAATGACCTTCAAAGTCTTAATATTGACCAGAGTTGGTCAGCATTTTGAGAACCAAGCAACTGAAGAAAATCCAGGCTACTCTTCACCGAGTGTTCACTTCTAATTTACCTCAGATTTTAGCAGCATAGGAAATAAATTACAGCTAACTGCTGATTTACTAGCAGAGCTCATAAAGTAGCCCCTCCTATGAATGCTCGTGTTGTCCCATGGTTGCGCGCGGGTGTGGGATGGCTCCTGTTGGGCACAGGAGCTCTCACACACCTTCTGCCTCTGCCACAAGCCACCTCCCTGCCTCCCTGTAAGATGGGCAAGGTGGATGAGTTCCTAGTGTGCACCGCTGGCATATCAAAGTGGGGAATTTTATAGGTTAGTCCTGTCGTCTCTTTGAGAACTGCTTCCTGTGCCACCACATTTGTCTTTTCCCCAAACACCTTTTTTGTGGATAACCTGAGATGCTAACACCAGGCTTAGGGCCAGAGGAGGACTTCCTCCCCGCTGCACAAGTGTTACGTGGTGCTTTTCGTCTTCGCTTCCCGTGTCCTGAACCTCCCCGTCTCTAGATAAACTTTATGACATTCCTCAGCCCTGATGCTCTCACAGGAGAGGTGGATCCCAACAAGATAGGATTGTTGCATCACTAATGAGAAGAAATTGAGATATGCCAGCTTTCAGCTTGGACTTTGAAATGCGTACAATAATATGCAATAGGCAAAGGCTGTGCCTGAATGTTAGAGGCAGGTTTACCCTGGCAGGGTGGAGCAAGAGAACAGAGGACTCATCTGGCACCAAGCCTTTTTAGGCAAAATTTCAAATGAGAAAACATTAGAATAGTGTCAGTGAAGTAATCGCACCAATTACATTAATCTGGGAATGCAGGACTGAGATCCTTATGGCCTAAGCATGTTGAAAATCACCTAATGATTGCACAGTCACGTCAGGTAATCAATCAGGCAAGGATCAAATAAAGCCAGGAATCTGCTTTATGTAATTTAGCTGTGCCTCTATTGAAGCCTTAGGCAGGTACTGCTCACTTGTGAGGAGCACAGCTCACCCCACCCGCCAGCCACACCGGTTTGTATTTCCGTCTGTGGTAGCCGAATGGGCAGAGCGGGTTCGGAAGGCCAACGTCGCCCGCCATTCCCAACGGATGCCACAGCACCACAGCGGGGCGAAGACGCAGGTGCTCCGTATCCCCTTTGCATCCAGCTTTTCAGCCACTTGTCTGCCAGCAGAGGATGCAAAGGGGGGCTCAGTTTAGAAATGTGGTTTCTGGCCCGTCTCCCAAATCTGCAGGCCGTATTCCTCTGGGCTGTCCTCTGGAGCTTCTCTCCTTGTCCCTACCTCCAGCAAGCCACCCCCAATTCCTGGTCATCCATCCTTGCCAACTTTCCTTTTCTAGTACTCTCCCAGAGCACAAGCTATACTAGCTTTGGTAGTAGACTAATAGTAATATACTATACTAGTATACTATACAAATATTATAGTATATTACTAATAGTATAGTAATTTTAACTGAAATGTTTACTGATAATTAAGTACTTACTTTATTCCAAAATAATTATAAATTCTGGTTTTCAAATTAACAGCTTCAGGTACGCTGTTATTCTCTTTTTATAAAGCTGTGTTTATTTATCTTTGAACACCAAAATAACTGCGAGTTTACTGTCCCTGTTGCTAGGTCATGGCTAAGGACAACCTAATCCATTTTAGGGCTTTAATGTGCGTTCTCCAACACTGCGAGTCTTCACGTCAGCCACAAGAGGGGGGACGTGACATGCGGTACACCGAAGATTCCAGTTTACCAAAGAAGATTCCAGTTTACAAGAAAGTTACACTAGTTTACGTTAAGATTCTATTTTAAATCAGTTTAGTCAAAATCGGTGCAAGAAGTTGGCTGACATTTGTAGTCAGGTTTAAGAACAGCTTATTTTGGGTTGCCATAAACAGATTCCCAATTGACATAAACTAAACTAAGAGTCTTTACAGAAGTGTTTATACCAGTTTAACTGCATTGGTTGAAACCTCCATGGAAGATTAACCAGTGGGACTTTTGTGTTTGGATAAACACTAAGCCTGAAATACACTCATTTAGCTTAGAATAGGAATGAAAAAGTCTGATTTAACTTCTGAAGTAAACTGTGTACTATATTTATCAGCTTCACAGAAGGTCCCTCTTGAAAAAGAGACTACTTACCGGTATTTGATTGTTTCTATTTGAATATTTTGCATTAATTTTTGTTGTTGATTCTGCTTCATACGAACAACCTCTTAACACTGGGGCATTCTGTGAATGCAGCGACACAACCGAAGACAAGGGAGAAAAGATGTTCTAGCACTTGGGTATTTGTAGCAGACTTTCTGGTAGCTCTCTAGAAAAAAATCACTCAGAATTTGTTTTAATGATGGTGCTGAGGTGTTGCTGGCTTGTTTGTTTGCTAGGGTAGAGGGGGAAATCAGTGTTCAGAGTGATTTGTTTTTGAAAGCCCTGGATCTGTAGAATACCTTCTGGATATTTTTTCCATCACTTGTTTCTCTCAGTTAAGATTCCCTTGTTCCTCCCTTTCGTACACTTCCTCCTAGGCTTTGTAATCTACATTGCCCCAAGGAAATGCAGCTGTCATGACGGTTCACAGATCAAAATTCAGCCTTTAATGTAGCTAAGGCTTGATCCATTAACTACTTTGAAGATTATGACCAAAGCCTTAAACTGGCATCTGAAATATGAAACTTCAGCATGAGTTAATGAGGCCCAGGAAAGCTGCAGCGGAGGCAGCTATTGTATCCCATACGATGTGACTGCAAAGAGAGACAAAAGCCACTGGCAATGCAGCAGAAGTAAGCAGCAGGGCAAGGTAAAGCTTGAGGTAGTTTGATGCAAGATGGAGAATTTTAAAAGTGAGAAGGGAAGTTTTGACTACAACGTTAAACAGACATAGAAGCTAGCAAAGTCTGAAGACAAGAGTGACGTGACCTTGCTCAGATTCACAAGTGAGGCAGCAGTATTCGTCGTGTTTAGAAGTTACTCTGCGCAATGCAAAATACAGAGGGAGGTTGCCCTGAAAGCAAAAGGATGGACAGTGGTATTCGTAGAATGCACAAGAATCACTTGACAGTGGGAGACTCTAGTGATATAGGTGGTGATAGTCCAATTTATCCACCGTGGGTCATGTCAGCTGACAGTAAATGAAGGAAAATAATCAAGACTGAGAAGGGACATAGCAGTGACAACCACATGTTCCTATCTGTAAGTTTCTTTTGAGTAAAAAAAGAACTTCAGTACTTGAAACTACTGTTAAAAAAAAAGTTGTACCTACACGTTTACAACCACGGCACTGGAGTGCCAAAGATGGACCTACAGTTTTACTGGGTCTGAGCTGAAGGAGAAAATGAGCAAGAAGGAGCCATCCACAGTATCAATTAAGCAGGATTTCAACATCAGCATAAAGAGAGATGCTAAGATTAAGGATCGACCAGAAATAGCCCAGTAAGTTTCCACTGAATCAACATTTTCTGATGGAAAACTGTCCTGCTGGAAAAGTTTCAGCAAGCTTGAATTGTTACATTGAAAGTACTGGTTATCACTTCTCTATTCTATAAATAGCAAGTGCTCATGATCACTGGCTTTTCAAGTTTAATATAATTCTAAGTATGATTATGCTGTGTGACTCATTGGAACAGACCAAATGACAGAAAATGTAAATGGACAGAACGTAGAGATTTAGGTATTAGAATTATGCCATTCAGCATATACTTCATGGAGGCTCCCATTACAAAAATACGTTAAAATTTTGTTTTCAAATACTTACTACTACTTGGGTAAGTTGAAGTAAAGTCACCGTATCTTCATTGTGCTCTGCATATTCACTCTTTCCTGTTTTACACATCACCAGCTGAATGAACGTATTTCCATCAGAATATTAGAGGAGAGCCTAAAAAAGCAAAAAAAAAACCACCAAAATGAGTCAAATTTTATATTTTCAACTGGGTGATATCCATGAAAAAACAAATCTTTTATCCGCTGAGACAGAGAAAATGGTGACGGCCTTCTTCATATAACTAGTTCTAGGTTATCCTTCAGGCTTCCCCACTGAGTCAGGCAAGACTCAAAAAAGGATGAATTCGAGATGTCAGGTCATCACCCAATTGATAACGAACAATGTTTTTGTGATAGCAGGAGGACTGGACCTGAGGCCCAAGGAATTTCTTTCTAGTTCTATGCCCTAATTTGGACAAGACTATAGATTAACTCAGTAACTCAGTTATTGTGAATGAAACAATCCCAGCAGAGCTAGTTCACAGCAGGTTGTTAGTGCCAGAACAATTACATCATGCGCAGGCATGCTGTAACCTTCTGTTGAGGGGACAGTTCACAGATGACTTCCAAGAAGTGAAACTCTAATTTACAATTAGATGTTAACTGCTTACTGGTAGTACTTTTGTTTTGACCAGGGATTTATTTTGCCTAGTTGTTTGGCAACCAGCTGCTCCGTCAGGCTTGACTCCCTGCAGCTGAATACGAAATGCAGCTCATTTTTTTCATAGTGACTTTTTTCTTTTTCCTGCTTCTTTACACTGGCTGAGGAACAGGTATAAAGGCATAAATTTTTGTGCATGTTTCCCAGGCCTCGTCTCACAGTTCGTTACAAACACGTCATGGACTTGCGTCATGGACTCTACAGCTCAGGAAGAATAACTACAACTGTCTTTGAACAGCATCTCTGTGCCCCAAAACAGCTCAGCCAGTTGCACCATGGCAATGGCTCACGCATGATACGGTCACACAGGCTCCAAAAACATCTTTATAAAATACAGAGTCCTCTATCTCCGTGTGCAGCTGTGCTTACTAATGAATTGCAGTGCTTCTCATCTGCACAAGCCCAGCTAGAGTTTGTGGTTTATGGATTGCAAGCACTTGGCTGCAGAAGATTCCACATGTTCTTTATATCCTTGTAGTTGGAATTTTTTAGTCTAGAGCCATGACATGCCAGCTCCAGCACTCCCATACTACCGATGAACACAGCACTGAGACTCTACTATTAGTTTGCTTTTTTTTCAAATTGTTCTGAGAAAGACTTAAGTGTTAACGAACCTTTGTGATCCAGGGTTTGAATAACGTAATCTGAAAGAATGGCTTCAGATATTCAACCCCTTAACCCCTTGCCTCCATCCGACACTGCCACAACCATTATTAACTTTACATATAGCTATCAGAACAGATACTTGTTACCGCATGTCTGCTAGCTGCAGAAGAGGTTTTCAGATGCCCCCATGCTCCTGTACCTCGGTAGGTATTTGTTTCTAGCTGCCTGCAGATACTTCGCCAGAGAATTTGCTGCGGGGCAGCAAGGAAATTATTGTTAACTCTTTCCAGGCCAGTCTGTAATCTAAAAGTGAGCCAGCGACCTTGGATTAACACAAGAATGTCAGTGTTTTGTTTACGAGCTCCTGGCAACCAAAATCACATTGTAGGCCTATGGCATCAAACAAGGCTCTTGGCATTCGGAGTGTTCGGTGTAAGAGTACAGGGGAAGTTGCCACTTGCTTTGAGTCATGAGGAGAGAGGCAGGATTTACCCTCGCTGGTCCTCTTGTTGAGCTCAAGTCTGAAACTATGCTACTGGAAAAAAATCTAAGTCCACGCAGAATGCACGTTGTGAGTCAGACAACAAGTACAATCTCCAAAATGATATGGCACGTGCTCAGGACAGCACGTAGTCCCCAGTCATTTGATCATCAGCCTCCACTGCGTCCCAGATGTGATGCGCGGGGATCCCACCGTTACTCCAGCAGCCTGCCTTCAGGGATCCAAGTCCAGTCAAACTCCTGCGAGTCTGGATGTGCAGTGCAGCCTTCCCCATACACGCTGTGGACACTTTAACTAATATTTTCAGATTGCTACTGATGTGCGATGGAAAGGAAATAAGGCAACAATGAGAATACGATGCAAGATCCCAGACCGACTTATTCTGTCTTTGATAGAAATTAAAGCCTTGTTTAGACTTCCCAAGGGAGAAAAACTTTTAAGAGTCTGTTCACCAGGGAGTCAGAGAAACATCTATAAAAATAATTCTGGAAGAAATTTGAGTGTATTGGGTGGTACTGACATATCAGTACAGCATCTTACATCTTTTGTTGGACAAGAAAACAGGAACATTTGCATTTTAGCTTTATTATAGCTTTGCAATTAGCAGAAGGCAATCTATTATTAGCTCTAGAGCCTCATTAAAGTCATCTGCGCTTACACAGATGTATGTTTCTCTTTCTCAGCAATGACTCTAAAAAAATCTCAAGTTTATCCATATTGGATCCTTGTGATTGGAAAGTCTTTTTCAGTTACTATTTCTGATTTCTAATGCTTATTCTGAGTATTAAAAGTACCCATTCACTGCTAAGCACTTTACCATAGATAAGCTTCAAACCTTTATCAAACAACAAAGAATAATACAAAGCTGATACCCCCAATTCTGTGTAAATGCACGTAGGCCAGTGTCCCCGAATGCATAATTTATCTGTTAAAACATTTGATTGTTTTATTACAGCAAAAAGGCAAAGTAAGAAGGAAGCTGAAGAGAGTGTGGGTAGATACCTGTATTACTGTCATTGAGCATATGCCCCACTCCGTATTTCAGAGAGGCTCCTGTTTTCTTGGGATACCCCATAAGTCACGTCTGGAGACCTGGGGTTCTGAGTTTGGCCATAGGTCAGGCGTCACAGCCAGGGAACTGGACATTCTTTCAAGACCAGATACCAAGTCCTTAGCCAAACAATATTTCCAATTAAATTCTATGGCTAAACTAGTACAGCTTTCCAAGTCAGACAGTTTATCTCCCTCACCTAACACTTGGTGACTGTTTATGACATTCTACATAACCATGTAAGGGATAAGGGGGACAGCAGACTCAATTAGGAGAATGGAGACTACAACTTCAGGGAGTCTGTTGTTCCAGGGAGTCTGCTACTGATTTTTCTGGCACTCTGTGCATTCAGGCAGCATGGTGAAGGACATCAATCCCATTAGACCAGCCAATCCATAAAAAATAGACTCATACCAAGACACCAGTTTCACATGGGACTGTAAAACCGAGCAACACGAAACCTCTCTGAACCTGATTCCTGCTGAGTACAGGACTGTGTCCTGTGCTGCTCCGCATCCTCAGCAGGAAGACGGGAACGGCTGTGATGGTAGTGTAGAAACTTCGACACATTGTGCCAGACTGCTTCCAGCTGGTGGAAATGCTGCCTTTATGTACCATACCAGGAAAAGAATCCGAGTTCCTTGGCCAGCTGGTGCAGACTGGCTCTAGTCTGCATTGCATAGCTCTGGGCCCCAGTGGTTGTCCCAAAATGACTGTGATTGTTGGTTCATTTTTTTCCTCAACTGGAAATGCATGAAATAATAGTTGGCTATGTTGCAGCCTACCACAGTTGCGTCTTTATAGGATGACGCCAGAGGTACAGATCTCCTGCCTTTAGGCATCTGAAGACATAAGAACTACTAGAGTAGCGTTAGAACAAAGTTGGTACAGTTCATGTCCATCTCTCAAGGTTGAAAATGTCTCCTGGTTTCTTTTCAATTCTAGAAGGAAACCCAGAAGTAAATTAACCTGACTGGGGCCCTAGCATGAAACAGCAGTTGAGCCACATGGAATTTGTACATTCACATCGCTGAATCTTCAGTGGACTTTAATGATGTGAGAATGATGATCTGCATAATTGTCTCTCAAACTGTTCCCTTGAAGCTTTTCAGCATCTCCCTCTGTACAGGAACCCCTGTCTTCTGGAAGGAGTTCAAAGGCGACTAACACAATGCAGGGGCTGGAAGCTTCCTCAGTTTCAGACCTTGGCTGCCTGAGTCCTAGGACACTCCTCAGCCAGCTACAGAACTCCCACTGGCAAGGGGAGCAAAGGGGCTCAAAAGTTGTTAATAAATGAAAACGATTAAAGTACCTAACTCTTGATTTGGGGAAGAACTGCACAGAAGAAATAACTGCAACAAATACAATATTTTATACTTTATCCGAAAGTTGAAGCTTTATACACAACCTTAGCAAACTCAGGCAGTAGCCTTTAAAAATGCGGTGTTGGTAGTCAGTTTAACACCCTTGTTTCTATTGTTTCTAGCTTTAATAAATACATTCCACTTGGGTCAAAGCTCTCCATGCTTAGTTCTAGATCAAAGGCCAACTTTCATGTTTGAAAGACCAAGTGAAATGAGTTTTCAGCTGTGAATTACTCCAAAGTGGGAGTAGGAAGGAAAGAGACTTTAATGCTGTGATAAAAAAATGTTGTCCTCTGGTTACTAACAATTTCTAATCAACATCAGCCATCTTTTCAAAAGTCTGTTTGGACTGAGGAGAATCAGCTCTCAGTGCCTCTCGATTCGCCCTGGCTGGTTAGGGTTGCTTTGGGAGACATTCTCTGCAGAGATTCTCGTAGCTTTATTGGGGTGAGTGCAAATGTGCCACAAAGAACTGGAGATCAGCTGTCGCGCAGTCAGCAGTCCTGCTCTGAGCTTATCTGCAGAAAAGCGAATCTGGATATATAAACCAAATAGCTCCTTCCTCAAGATGGTGCAAACGCTCTCCCACCTGAGTATCTCTACAGTTGTGTGAAGAAGGTATGGGAGAAATACGAATGCCCCCTAAACCAAACAGGCTGAGCACACAAAAATTGGTGAATTTCTAAAGGTCACGTTGCTCTCATGCTCACTCGTCTCTGGCTATGCATTTCCCTTTGCAAGGTAAACCTCAACTGTTACTGTTGTTTGCGCTTTGCATATACTGTAAAGTATACAGGATGTGAAACGCGGAAGATTCAGAGATGCAGGAACACATCTTAGTTAAAGAGTTTTCCAATGGAATACTGAACTAAAGTTAAAATTTCACTTCTGGTTTGGCAGTTGCCCTCAGTACTTTGCAGCGCCTCTTTCACCAATGAATTACCCTTTGTCTCCTCTGGATACTTGGCTGAAGAGACAGAACTCCTACAAGCTGTAAGAGATGCTGGGCCTGAGTCAGCAGCATGCCTTTGGCCTTGTTGCACAGACTGGCTGAAGAGCAGAAAAATATGCAAAGCAGATCAGCATGTTTTACCATATATATGCAAGAGCCCAGTTACTTTTATATAAAAAGCCTTAGGGGTAGGTGTCATTTGGAATTTCGACCCAGTCTGAAATAGCCAAAACCGTTTAGGCAATATAATGAGTCACGGATAATGACTTTGAAAAAGACCTCGTGTAACCACATATGAAGGGCAGGCTCAATCTTCAATGCTCCAGGTACCTGTGCCTTTAACGGAGCTGACATTCACTTAACCTCCCTGGTATGCAGTGTCAGATAACCACTGCTCTGCTGAACAATAGATAGAAAGCTGACAGACTTTCCGAGGAGCAAGCTAGGTTTACATTAGGCATTTTCCATACGGTCTTTTGAAAAGGTAGTCCCAGATCCGAGAAGGAGAGCAAGCAATAATAACTGCACTTAGTAATGTGTACAGTAAACAGACTTGAGAGCAGGTGACAGGTGCAGCTAAAGTGCATTTCTAATCTTAAAAGCGACTCCAAAAGTGACATTGTGGAGGAGACTGCTTCAATCTGTCTGTCTTTTGTTCATTTTATAAACAAGTTTTTCCTTGAACTGCCAAGTCTGCCTGTTCCCCGGGGAGGCTAAAGTCAAGCAGGGCTCCTCCTGACTCATGCTTCATAGACAGCAACTGAAGATGTGTAAGTGAAACTCATTTAACCCTGCCCGTGACGGAAACTATTAGCTCAGCTGTACTTTTCTTACTAGGAAGAAACTCGCAGGGCTGAACGCACTACAGCCGTTTCCTAGGTACCCTTCATCTGTCCGATGAACTTCAGGAATGGTTTGAGGTGACTTAACTGAAATCCTGCAGAGAGATTCAAGGCGTCACAATTAGACCAGAAGACATGTTTTCCAGTTACAGTCACCGTTAGAAATATCAAGCTGTCACAAGCATGAAATAATCTAAACATTAAAAATTACCAGAGGTTTTTCATATCACAAGTTGGTTTTCTGCTCTGTTCTTCTTCGAGCTGAGAGAAAGCTCACTCTAATTTTAGTATTTCTTACTTATTTTCCAGCACCTTCCGCTTTCTATATGGTAAATAGCAAGGACTGACCAGAGGAGGTTCAGGCTGTTGCTCATCTCAACTCAAAAGCTGCAAAATGTTCCTTTTCTTGTCTGTATCCTACTCTTGCAGAGGCTGTACAACCTTCCCTCCCCACAGTTTATCATCACTGAAAGGCCTCACTTCCCACCCCCTAGGGTCTTTAAGGAAAGTACTGGACAAGACACAGAACTTCGTTAAAGTCACACTAAAAAAATAAAGGCTCTGTGGCTCTGTATCAAATTCTCTGGCTATATGTGCATGTCAGCGGTGGCCCTGATTGTCTCGTTATGCAAACGAGGGTCTGTCTGGCTGTATAATTAAATATATGATTCTGAAAAATAAGGTTCTTTTTGTTACTAAGTAGTTAAAAGATTAGAACTGAAATTTAACTGTTGTTTTAATTTGGACTAGAGTTTCCATAATCTCACTTTCTTTCTAGAAGGGGAAACTAGATCGATTAACAGAACTCCTATCTCCTGAGTTTCACTTACTATACCTTTGCTCAGTTCAGTTTGGTTTGCAAATAATGTAGGACCTATATATGTGTGTGTGTGTGTGTGTGTGTGTGTGTTTGGTTTTCTATATATATATGTGTGTGTGTGTTTCTGTGTGTGTGTATATTTGGGGTTTTTTATATATATATATATATATATGTAAAGAACCGAAAAGCTGTTTTCATTGACTTGATTTTTATTGTTGTTTTTCCTTCTTCCTAAAATTAGGACACTGAATCCAAACTACTTCACAAAGCGAACTTACTCAAGAAGCTGTCGTAGCCCTCTGTACAAATTAGAGGGAGCCCCATCAGGAGTCAGTCTCCACTAGGAGAGAAACTCAAGCACTTCCTCCCAGCTGATAAGAGCAGAACCTGGAGCCCAGGGGCTCCTCCCACCCTACCACATAAAACAGGGCACTGAACATCAAGGATCCAGTTTCAACCACAAAGCAGTCCTTATCAGCACCAAGGAGTGTCTTTGTTCTCATCCTGGCTCTTGACCTGTATCACGAAGGTAAATATGGCTTATGGTTGCTTTTCCTATGTGTGCCTATTGCATGGGTAAGCAAGAATGAACAACCATGAAAATCTAAAGACCTTGTTCCAACAATGACAGTTGAAATCCTGGCCTGATCTACGCATGCATGCCACTCTGTATGCAACGTTGTCTTTAATGAAACTTCTGCCTACTTAGAAGGACCTATAATGGTAATATTTTACATCTACCATACACACACAGCAAGTACACATTTTTCAAAATCCTAATTATCTGTGTATCTTTACTGCTGCTCCACGCATATGTTGACCATGTTGATCGTATAACGTCCAATACTATATTATTATATGTTATTAATGGCATCACAGAGAATTCATCCGTGGTAACATGATGGTGGAGGTCTGAGACTAAACCCCAGAATTCTCTCTCACAAGTCCTTACCGTAACTCAGTTTTAACTACCAACTCAGAGGACTCCAGCATCCTCTCCCTGGTTTTGCCTCCGCTGAGATGCTGAATTGCTATTAGAGCAGTTTATGAAGCCAAACAACTTAGTGCTTCCTTCTGCGCTCATGAATGATCTCATGACATCCTAGGCCACCCAGAATTATCAGAATCATCAGAATTATTCCGGTTGTCAGTTTTATGAGGTAAACAAAATGAGAGTTCTTTTTCCCCAAAATGATAGTACTTCTGCGTTGTCTTAGGCTATCATTTTTAGACTCAGTCCTGTCCCAGATGGACAAAAAATCTAGTTTGCTATTTAGTAATATGGTGTGACTGTTCTCTTCTAAGAAAGAGAGAGGCTGGTGATATTTCTAAATGATGTAATAGTCATATGGGAGTTCACTCCCCTGCTCAGATTTGGCTCCTGGTTTTCAAAGTCTCCATCTATAAAGCAATATATATTACATGAAGATTTCAAGGGCGTTGAGAGCCTGTGTAAGAAAGGCAAACAAAATGTTAACTGTTACATCATCTTAGAATATCGAAGTGGACAGGTACAGAAATTTCTCTAAGACATCCAGGATTTTGTTAATGTTATTTTGGTTTTAATTTTTTGAGTATTAACCCACAAGAATGAGGGCATAGGGCGTATTTTAGTCAATAGGGAGAATGCAGTTAAGTCTATCAGGAGACAAAAGC
Organism: Dromas ardeola; assembly: GCA_013398915.1. Taxonomy (NCBI): domain Eukaryota; kingdom Metazoa; phylum Chordata; class Aves; order Charadriiformes; family Dromadidae; genus Dromas; species Dromas ardeola. The sequence goes on along the minus strand of VYZM01011546.1, from coordinate 67,555 downwards.
GATGTAAAAAGAGACCAGATAGGGTAGCCCACTTTGATTCTGAAAAAGAAGAATAATCTTTAAGCACTGTAATAAATTGTATCATCTGAAAATTAATTTATTTGGAATAACATATTTATTTTAGGAGTGATGTATTTAACTGTAGCCAGGATTCTCATTTGCCACAGACACCCAGGCATCTGCTTGCCTGCCCTGCCCAAGTCTGTGTACCTGCAATTTTGAAAGCATTTGCCTCCTTTGGGCTTGGGTTTCTGATACAAAGAAGCAACCATAAATCATACCCAAAAATAGTGAGAAAGAAACCAAGTAGAATCACAGAATCGTAGAATCATAGAATTGTCAGGGTTGGAAGGGACCTTAAAGATCATCTAGTTCCAACCCTCCTGCCCTGGGCAGGGACACCTCCCACTAGACCAGGTTGCCCAGAGCCCCATCCAGCCTGGCCTTGAACACCTCCAGGGATGGGGCTCCCACCACCTCTCCGGGCAACCTGTTCCAGTGTCTCACCACCCTCATGGTGAAGAACTTCTTCCTAACGTCCATTCTGAATTGACCCATCTCTAGTTTTAATCCATTCCCTCTAGTCCTACCGTTACCCGACATCCTAAAAAGTCCCTCCCCAGCTTTCTTGTAGGCCCCCTTAAGATACTGGTAGGCCACAATGAGGTCTCCTCGGAGCCTTCTTCTCTCCAGACTGAACAACCCCAACTCTTTCAATCTGTCTTCATGGGAGTCCTCTGGCCCTCCTCTGGACACGTTCCAGCACGCCCGTATCCTTCTTGTAGTAGGGGCTCCAGAACCGGCCGCAGTACTTCAGGTGGGGTCTCACAAGAGCAGAGCAGAGGGGGAGAATCACCTCCCTCGACCTGCTGGCCACGCTTCTCTTGATGCAGCCCAGGATACGATTGGCTTTCTGGGCTGCAAGTGCACACTGACGGCTCATGTTGAGCCTCTCATCCACCAGTGCCCCCAAGTCCTTTTCTTCAGGGCTGCTCTCAAGCCAGTCCCTGCCCAGCCTATATCGGTGCTTGGGATTGCCCCGACCCAGATGGAGGACCTTGCACTTGGTCTTGTTGAACTTCATGAGGTTGGCATGGGCCCACCTCTCCAGCCTGTCAAGGTCCCTCTGGATGGCATCCCTTCCCTCCAGCGTGTCAGCCGCCCCACACAGCTTGGTGTCATCGGCAAACTTGCTGAGGGTGCACTCTATGCCACTGTCCATGTCGCTGACGAAGATGTTAAACAAGAGCAGTCCCAGTACTGGTCCTTGAGGGACTCCATTGTCACTGGCCTCCACTTGGACATGGACCCATTGACAGCCACTCTTTGGGTGCGGCCGTCAAGCCAGTTCTTTATCCACCAAATTGTCCATCCATCAAACCCATATTTTATCAGCTTGGAGACCAGGATGTCGTGCGGGACAGTGTCAAAGGCTTTGCTCAGGTCCAGGTAAATGACGTCACTTGCTCTCCCCTTGTCTATTGATGTTGTGACCTTCTCATAGAAGGCCACCAGGTTTGTCAGGCACGATTTGCCCTTGGTGAAGCCATGTTGATTGTACCCAATCACCTCTTTGTTATTCTTCTGCCTCAGCAGTGCCTCCAGGAGGATCTGCTCCACAATCTTACCAGGCATGGTAAAAAGTACTGTAACAACACTCAAGAAGCAAGTCCGAGTCCGTAACAGAATGGTACTGCTAGGAAACCGAGCTCCTTGAAAATATTCCTTGCATATATAATGTTTTTTCGTCACTGAACCTGTCACAGCTAATTCAGATAATTTCCCTACGCACAAACAATTAAGTCAATGGAAGTACAAAGCATATGTTATAAATGAATATTCAGTCTATTGATAAGTTCAGATCATGATACGTAAGAAATGAGAGGTATACTTATTTCCCTATATGAAGGGAATACTTATGAAAGTAGGTATTTAAGCTTTTTGGCTGATGGCATAAACAGCAGAGTCAGCTATGATTTGGAACCGCATTTAAAAAATGTGTCAATGAAAACCATGTATTGAGCAAAACAGCACTCCAGCTCAGAGAGCTCAATCTGGTTAACATTTGACAGGCGCGTCATTTTTCACCCCCCGTGAAACAAGAGAGAGAGGAGATCCCATTCTTCTCACTCTAAAGCAAAATCCTCACATTGAAGGAATGAATGTAAAATGGTTCAGCTCTGCCAGTCCTGGCGCTCTCTGTACTCAAAGTAACTCAAATAAAAAATTAAGAGTACACTTCTTTCCATAGAGACCCCAAGTTTAGACACCGCAAGTTCGACTGTGTGGATACTCTCATCCCCTCTCAAAAACATAATTAAGGTTGCTCTCTTTAAAGTTACGGGACTGAATAAAAACCTTTGGATTTGAACTTACATTATCTATGCCTTCCCCGTATCGTTGTTTTTAAAATCTGCCTTCTCCACAATACAGATTCCTAGATTAATGGTTTTTACCATGTCCAAAAAAAGAAAGAAAAAGTCAACGAGTTAAAGAGCAACGTGCCTGCAAGAAACATGTCGGGGTAGGTAGGAAGCAATCCTTCTTTAGAGATTAGTTGAAAAGAAACTGTTTATTAATGGCAGCTACACAGCACACAGATCAGGGTTTGAATAAAATACACTTGCATTTGAGAATAAAACAGAAGAATTTATGTTTACCCTAATGCATAGGACTCACTGTCTGCTTTACAAATATTTACATGCTAAGAGCTTAAGGCTTCTTGTGTGTCCTGCTCTCATGGACTCGCTCCTCTATATTTCTTGGTGACAGAAATGCAAAAAGGCAATGAATCATGACCCGTAGTGGTAAGTCAGTTCTTACTGTTAAGTCATCTAAGCAGCACCCCATTTTCTTTTTATAACTGCCTCAGGCTACCATGTATGCTTCCTAGAATATCTGGCTGCATTTCCTGCCCAGCATAAACCTTTCTGCACCATACATCATAGAAAAAGCACTGCCACGTACATTCAAAGCTGTATACAAACAGGTACCACCCTTAAAATCACTTTTACCGAGGTAACTTTTTAAATAGGATGTAATATATACCCCAAAGTGATACTTTGGGTCTCAACATTGTAAGGGCTTGTATTGCAGCCATCCATGCTTTCTGATGGAGGATTCTTCCCAAGCAGGGAAGAGCCCCACTGACAGAGCCCAGTGTGGTGTCACACATTTTCTGTCCTGGTTGTCACACCTGCTTTTCAATGCTAATTCCATCTTGGGTTGTGCTAACCTTACGAGGCTCCTTGGTGGTAGATAGTCCATAGCTGCTCCCAGTTCCCCGGAGACCAGCCCGCTCTCAACATTCACCGGTCTTTTTGCCTTGAGCGCCTTCTCCAAGCCCTGTGGACCAAGCAGAGAGTTTTCTGAGACAGGCGTAATGCTTCTGAGCTCTCTGACAACTGCTGTGTCAGCTCACACTGTCCGACATAATCTGTGTACAACCTGAATGTTAGAAAACAGAAAAAAAATAAATAGCAGATCAGACACTCCCTTAAAAAATCAACATTATTGGTTTAGGAATTAAAAAAAAAAAAAAAAGGAAAGAGTAAGTCAACGGGCAAATTGCCACTGGGCAAATTGCAAGAATCTTCGTTTCATCATTAAGCCATGATCTGAAGCACTTTCAAGTAGGTGTATCAGGCTGCCAGCCAGCAGCAGGAAGAGAAAGCAAAGGCTTTGGGTCATTTAAGGAAAAATCTTGATGAGACGAACAACTCTGCGGAAAAGTTGCATCAATACGGGAGACTAGCTAAAGTTTTCCACTTCAGCTATGCTCGACATGGCGAGACACATGAGGCATCACAGTGGCAACAGCAGTTCCTAAACAGTGATATTCAGTGTCAGGGATAAGTAATATCAGTTTTCCTGTGTTTCCTTTTAAGAGTTTGCTAATTGGAACAATGATAATGAAGGGTTAACCATGAACCAGGAGGAGCGAGGAGAACCGAGAGGATCAGTGATACAAAGAGTAACGGAAAAATTAGAGGATGAGAATACAGCAGGGGATTACACAGGGCACGTTTTTACCATCTCTTCCCAGTTGATGCCACAGCACACCAGTGAAGGCAGAACACTTCCTGCGTGTATGGAAAGTGGCATCACTTACAGCTGGCAGAACTACCTCAGACCGGCTGTCCAAGTTTCGAATTAGTTCAGCAAATATGAATACTGAATACCATCGATGCCAGGGAAACATGCTAATGCTACATAATTTGCCCAAACCAGTTTTAAACATGCCAGGAAGAAAAAAAAAAAGAGAGAACTTGCATTATGCAATGGAGAAAACGGACAGATAATGTTAGTTGCTTTGCTGAAGATCTGTGCTTTACAGTACTTTTACTCTGCATTTGTTACTAATGAAGAGACAGAGAAGCTGCCTTGTAAAAAATTCATTTTCAAGCAATTTCGGTGTCACGTACAATCTATATATTCAATGTATTGGCAGACCAGTGTTTTTGTTCTCTCCAAGTGGAATTTTGCTGTTGCAGTGTCTTTTGCTCCATGGTCAGACCAATGCCTTCTCCGTTTCTCTTGATTTGCACCCTTTCTTGGCAACAATGAAGCCTGCCAAAAGATAGATAGGTAGATAAACACCACTGTGAAGTGCAAGGGCAGGAGTTGAGCATTTACTACCTAGCTAAATGAACTTTATTCCCTGGAGGCTGCAGGAGGAGCAGTGGTTTAGTGAGCTGCACATGGCACGGGCGGTCCCAACACTGTATTCTAATCTGGGCTCCGCTGCTGACTCATCATGTCACCTTTGGGAAATAACTGCTTCGATACACTTGTTTTTTCTTCCGTGAAGTGGTCATACTCCATTGTAGCCACTAGTTACCATAGTTACAGATCCTAGAATAGTTGGGATGAACAATTTCTCAATCAGATAAACTGGCAATCCTTCATTTTGTTCTCTGCTACAGGAAGAAAGGGCCAGAAGTGGTAGAAGATTAAAAAGTAAATTGAAGCAAGGTAATTCAGCTCCTTAGTATCAGAGACCAGACTTATTCTAGTTGCATACTGTGAAAGAGTAAGGTAAAAACCTGACACCTACTCACCAAAGGCTGGGTGGAAGATGGTGGCCCGTATTAATCCTAAACAGAAGTGGTAGTTGCAGTTGTGTGTGTATTAAATGAACCATCATAACTTGGAAAATCTGACCTGTGAGATTATTGTCACCGGTGACCTGCTGCCAAGCAGCCTATTCTTATTTATTCCACTAAAGTCAACCTTGCTGACACAAGTCTTTTTTAAAGGCAATCTGCTTTGTGCACGCCTGTCCTGTTACTAGGTTACTAGAGAATGAAATATTTTTTTGTAAATCCCTGTTCTTGCTTTTGGAAGTCTGGTCACACAAATCTGTTGTAGAACAGACCTGTTTGCATCTTTGATTTCTATTTACTTACCCCTAACCTTTCCCAGCTATTCTCTACATTTTGATGAACTCTTCTTGCCCCCTCTCCCAAGCCCTGCCATAAGATAAATAGAGGATTCCGACTGTGTGGTTTTGACCAGTGCCAAGGTTTGCGCTCTCGGCAGCATGCTGATCGTGGCTGCAATTCCTGGCTTGCAGGGACTTGGGATCCAGTTACATTTGCTGGCGTCAAGCAGACTCTACAGACCACTGTGAAATACTGAAGCTAAAAATAAAAGAGTGAAAAAGTACGAAAGCAAAGAGAGCGGGATATTAAAATTCCAGGAAAACTGCAGAAAAGTTTGGAAGAGGCACACAAGCAGTCTCAGGGGAGAACACGAACATATTGGGGGAGCTGAAACTAAGCCTATGGGTTTGCCGCTTTTAGCTCTGTCACCCATGTGACGCTGGAGTTCAGCCTGTGGGTCCAGGTATTTCTGCTAACACAAAGAATGCATCAGAGCCTTTTGGAAAGGCGGATCGTTCGGAACTGTCTCAGCTTCTCTCCTCTGCTCTCCCGAAGAACTGTTAACCCCAGGTGCTTACGTCCTCCCAGCCGGGGGCCCGGCTCAGCCTCGGGATTTCACCCGTCGGATCAGAATCGCTGCTGACGGTGCCAGCGTGCGAGCTGGGCGTGGGGAGAAGTTTCAGGCTCTGGTGAGTCTCAGGGGGGGACGGGTGGGTGGGTAGGAATATTATTTTCACAGCTTTTGCAGCGCTTTTAATTGTACAGTGACATACGGAAGATTAGTGAATCTGTGAATCCAGGCTAAAGGGTCAGGGTTAAATACTTGCTGGACCTGCTTCCCAAGGTTAAATTAATTAGTCTCAGATCAGATAGAAAAGCCCAAGTGCTATTTCTAAGGGGCATTTTATGAATCTCATATAAAGACTTGGGTGGGAATTTCCTCATTTGCTGAGGAAAAATCTAATAATCTTTGAAATTGTCTTTTCCTATTTAAATATTAAACCAGCACAAGAATTAAGTTTTACCAAGTGCAAAGTTGCATTTTAAGTGAAACATTTGTGTGACTGACCTTCCCTGACCAGCATGGTTCCATTTTAGGGTTTCAGACTGCCCATGTTTGAATTGTTTGTAAAAATTCTTTCTAGATTTAATCAAGGTCTATTTGCAGGAGACTTTATTTCTGCCTTCTTTTGGATGCTTTGAAATTAAAACCACAATGACTGTGAAACTGAGGTTTAAAAGTAGACGTGTGTTTGCATAACAATGTATAATATATACACAATACTGGAGCTCCATGGCTACCCGTAATTGCAGTGATAGTGTATCTGCAGCGGGAGCTCCTTGGGAGTTTGCATGTAGGTCAGAAGTTTCCAAATGAGGATTGAGATTATATGTGTTATGGATTCCATTTTCCCAGTATGCCACAGTTTAGTCGTGGGACTCATTAGCATTCGTGAGAGCCGTGAAGTTGTGCTCCTTCATACTGAACTGAAAGTTCAGCTCTGTGTACCTGAACCAGCCCCATTTCACGTTGGGGAGATACTGCGCTGCCTCGTCTCCCCCCTCGCTTCAGTTTCTTAATCACTGCTGCCACGGAGCCTACTGCAGTGGACGAAGCTATAGGACCCAACACCGTACTTCCCTGGCCTCGCATCTTTTGCAATTTTTAGGTTTGCTTTGGTTCTTGACCTTAAGTGCAGTAACTCACACTGTGCTTTCTAAAGAGACCTAGGAGTCATCTCTGGCCAGTATTAAGTGGATGTTTAAAACTTCATGGGCATTTTTGTTGGGGTTCCTTCTAATACTCTAAGACAAAACCTCTGCTGTCCCAACTGCATGACCCTGAAAGTACTTCACGTGCAGCATTTTATGCAAGTTGTTTTTTAATAGTATAGCTAAAATGAAAAGTTATAATAACACATAACAATGTAAAAGACACCATCCAAATATTTTAGAAACTGTCCTGCTAATTTACATTTCTTCATTTCCCTCATTAACTTTGCAGAAAAAATTTGGACCTATATATTTTAATTTACAGCAGAGGAAAAGCTAATGGAACCATCTGTTGGGCATTTGAAGCTGTTTCACCATGTCTCAGGCTGCGCGTGTTCTAAACAAAAACCAACTAAAAATAAATATGCAAAATACCTGTTACTTATGTATACGGACATGGCAGATTCCTTTATAGTTTTGCAGCACGTCAGGTGTGCAGCTTAATAGCCGATTAAGTGCACCTTACAGTGAGAGATTCTGAGCGTACAAAGGAACTGAACACACGGCTCTATTATCCCCCGTAACTGGCCGAGTCGGTGCGTCTGATTCAGCGTAACTCAAGGCAGAGTATGTGTGAGGACTCGCAGCCCTTCTGAAATAGCCAGAAGGCAGGAGCCAAACCCCCGTCAGCCAGACACTCTGCCCGGATAGCAGAGGTGCTCCTTCTTGCTGTTCAGCCCTCACGGGCTCCGGTGATACCTCATCTATCTGTTGTTTCAGCTGGAGAGCAAATCCTTTGAAGCCTCTATTTAATAAAGATGAGTGAATAGGCTGAATTTCTCATTAGAACAGAAAACTGTCAAACTCACCCCCTGGCGATTTAGGTTTTACATTTTTTTCCTAGGTAGTCTGAGGTTTAATACATTTCGGCTATTTATTTGGAATTTATTTTAAGGAAATAACAGTCATTCATATCCTCTGATAGAAAAAAAGAATCCCAGGCTTTTTGATGACTGTCCACAACTGGACAATATCTGGCAGCAGGTCAGAAGTCGCAAGAAAAGCGGTAATATCCTCCTTTATCAGAGCCTATGTCAGCCAGGACATTCAGCACACAGGAAGATCTGGAGTTTCTGCCTAACTCTTAAATTCTTCACCTGCCTCAGAATCGTAACTTCTCTTAACTCCCTCAGTCTTGTGTGTGCCCAGGTTCTCTCCGTGGGTCCACGTTCTTGTGAAATCCTTCCTCTCACTGCTCAGTAAAAATAAGTTATTACATGTGTTGTATGAAACCCTACCCTACCATTGCTTACAGCTGAAACAGAGGTCAAGACAAAAGGTAGGGGGCATGAAATACCAATTCCTCTTTTCCACAGTGGGGAAGCCAGGCAGAGGCTAAGTCATTTGCTCAAGGACACGCAATTTCCACTAGTGGTGAGGGAACCTACACAGACTCAGTGAAGCTCACAAGAAGCTCTGGGTAGCACATAGGAAGAGACACGCAGGCTTCCGTACCAGAAAGATCCAGTGTAACTGTAAGACAGAATCAATGGGGATGTCAAAATAAGCTGACGTTTAGGAGCAGCAGAAAGAAAAAGTTTTAAAGGAAGGTCAAGATCAGCAAAAAAGAATTGTAGAAACCTGAAAGACAGCACAGTCCCAAATCGCTTTCGCTGTAGTGAGGAAACCAAGTGATAGGAATAAAATTTATCTTCTTTCTTCATCTTATCTTCTTCCTGATGTACCTTCTAAGAGTAAATGTGTTAGAGGTCTCATGCAAAGTCTGGGCATTGGGTTCTGCCTTTATCGCATGTCTCCGAAAGCTCAAACAGTGATGATGGGCTGTGCTCTGGGGGACGCGCAGAAGTTTTTTGAGAGGTTTGATGCAGGTGTTTTAAGTTTCAGGGCTTCAACATTTAAACTCTCTCTCCACCATGAGAAAGGATAACAGGCGCAGTCTTGGTCCAGAAGCCCATGCTGATAATTATTTCAGTTTGCTAGGGACTGTAAACGAACAAGTGATTCCGCCTGTAAACAGAACTGGTGGATGTCCAGCAAGGGGAACTCCATCAGTCTGCAAGATGTCAACAGGCACATCCTTAAGCAAAGCAACTAACTCACCAAATCTGAAGCACTTGCTTGAAAGGCTGGGCACACTACAGCTTTGAAGAAATAGTTGGAAAATGCTTAACAGAGTAAAGTTTATGATTTTTCCTTCTTGAGCAATTGGCTGTTGCTATTTTATCCATATGGACACACACACACAGAGTCACCCTGGGACAGAGACAGAGCATGAAAATTTACAGTCCAAATAATCTGTTGGCAAACTAACAAGCAACAGAAAACAAGATTTTACGTCTGGAAATGTCAAGTGGGCATGGTTATCTATACCACTTGGATGTATAGTGTATATTATGTGTCGTGTTCTCAGAGAGCTTTAAAATCTAGCTTACTGTCTTTATATACTTTATGTAACTCCATCTGTTACTCTGTACTTTTTATTTTGGTTGTATGTAGCCATAAATGTTTCACAGAAGTCAGCTAAGTTTTTGTTAACAGAGCTGTCTAATATAACCCAGGTGTCTCCGCATGCATTTTCACCCTGGTCAGCAGCAGGTGCTAGCCAGACTGGCACTGAGAACAATTTTTATTGACCTCTGTACTAGCCCTGAGCAGTGTTTATTGACCTGCCACCTTTACCTGTTTCTGTATTTTGGGCTCACATAACCAGCGTAGCAGAGTTAGAACCAGCCCTCCGAAGATCCAGGTCACAACTCGCTTTTACTGAAGTCATTAACTACAGTAGCAGCAGAGTTCATTGTGTATGGTGTCCTTTATTTTTTTGCCTTATTTTAAAGAATGATTGCTGGAGCCAGCTGACTGTGTTGCGTCTTGAGTGTTATTGAGGCTGGAACACAGCCAGAACAACTGAGGAGCAAAACTTCTAGGCAGTTTTCCATATCTACAATAAAACTCAAGTCTCTAGCAAAGTTATCTAAGGAATCCAGGCTGAGAACAACAAATGAGAAAGGAATGACACAGATAGGGCCATGCTATAAGGAAAAAAAAAAGTTAAGCATTTTATGATTTTATGTGTTTCCTGCACAGTTATATCACTACGTTGCTTTTATTCCTCAGAAAACTCTGAGTTAACATACTGCCACTTCAGGAGCTACGTTCAGATTCTCATTCTCTGGTAACCTGGGTAAATGAAAATGATCTTAGAGAGACGGATCAAAAGTTATTACCCACCCTTGCCCATTCATAGGTGAGATAAACTATGGTCCTCTCGCCAAGGACCAAAATGTTGTGTATACTTCCCCCCACGATTTTAATTATTTGTTGCCTCAGCTATGCTACAATTTGTTGAGTATTGTTTCATGCTTCTTTAAGAACAAGGAGACTACGCTTATTGTGCTTTGAATTTTACAGTACATTTCAAGGAAAAACCCCAACATTGCTGTATGAGCAGCACAACCAAAGCAGCTTCACTACAGATTTATATGGTCTCATCCAATAAGCACCTGTGCTCCCCATTATAATAAATAAGGATATCTTAACTGTGTTTCTTATTTCAGTGTCACCCCCACGGGGCAAAAACCTCACCTACCGTGGCTAATTCAGCTTTAGGTAAATGGTGACTGGCCAGCCTGCGATAGTAAACAGTGCAACCTACAACGGTTGGCTTCTGAGTTCTTTCTTTCCTTCAGCTAGGGAATGAATATGGTTCCTTTTTCTGTCTTCAGTTGCTGGCTTCCAAGAAACTTGTAGGTTTGAATGTGGTTCTTTTTTCTGTCTTCAGTTTCTGACTTCCAAGAAACTTGTAAAGATTTAATTATTGTTGAAACCTTGGCTCATGTGTCAAATACGAATATGAAATTTGGAGCAAGAGATAGATTGAACCATTACACAAGCTTCCTCTCCTTAGGAAAGCAAGCTAATCAAGATTGTTCCATGGAAAGCCCCACACCCAAATGACTGGAAGCGCCTTTTTTTTACAAACATAGACCTATGCCAAACAATAGCCATCAGAACCCCTTTGCCCAGTGCCCTTTTTCTTGGCAGTGATACATGCTTGTGTTTGACAATGAAGCACATACTGTTTGTCATCTGCTTTGAAGAAGCAGTTTAGGTCTAGTTACATTCGCAACTTCAGTTCAGCTGAATCCAAATCATTAAGACATTACCATTAATCAGGCAAGAGAAAGAATAACAAAATGGAAATCCCTGCTTTCCCTCTCGGTTGGCTCTGGAGCAATGGAACCGCGTGCGGGTCCTGCCGAGAGCTCCTGCGGGAGGAGGCACGCAGGAGCCAGAGCGTTTCATGGAGTAGCAGCCACCTGAGCTGAACCGCTTCTGCCAGGGACCCCCGCGGGGGTCTCCTGCATGGCAGGGTGGCAGCACAGAGAAAAGGGGTCTGGGAATGGTAACAAAGGCCTCAGCAGCCAAAGATTTTTTTTTTCCAGAATGTTACCGTACTTTTTTCCCTCTAAGCTCCAAAGCTATACTGTATTTCATTTCATTGGCAGATATCCCATACTTCATCAAAATCTGAAGCAAAAAGATTGGGATGAGTATTCTGGGCATTCACAGTATGTTAGATTAATATTGTTGGCTATCTACTCTGCATACCACAATTAAATCAGCACTCCCTCAGCTGCTAGCTAGTCTGGATTCTGTTGCAGTTGATGTGGTTGCTACCTACTTCGTTTTTGAAGCCTGAATACTACTTTTTTTCTGGTTTTTGCATGTTCCTATAGTATGGGTTGTGCCATGTGCTGGGGTGCTCTGTGCTCCTTCCAGTACCTCTCTCGAGGTGGAGGAACATGAGAATATCGACTGTATTTTCCTCCTAAGCACAAAGATACTATATCACTCCTACTGGGAAAGCCAAATGAGGGTAGTGGTGCCATACCTATAAACAAGAGCAGTAGCTGCGTGCAAAGCCAAAGGGTGGACAAGCATGTGCAGGAAAATGAACTGTATTTCCTTCGCTACTGAACTGATCCTTGCACAAAACCCTTTTATATTTATGCAGTTCTCCCACAAAAGATATGCTTGGTTTTATTTCATTTTTAATCATACTGCACTGGAAGTTTAACTGAATACCTGCTCATTTTGATACTCAGAATCACATTAACTTTTACAATCAATTGAATACAAGTAGGTTCAGTTTGACACTCCAATTTAATACTTGCTTGTTTTGATTCTAGAATGTGTACAGAAGTCCCTGCTTAAAGAACCTCAGGATCCTTAGCTTGTTCCCTCCTTTGAATATTTCCAACCGGGAATCAGTCCTTCCCCCTGCCTCAAATTTGGCAAGAATCAGCTTTTGTTACCCTGGATTGTATCAGGTAGCAGTAAGTGTTGGGGGGTTAGCACAGAAACCTTCTTACTTTGGAGGCAGCAGAGAATGATTCCAGAATTTTGTCATAAGGTTTTACTTTGCTCTGTCTTGTACCTTATTCATTTCCAGTACAAGAAGAAAGCATAAGTAGTTCCATAAAGAATAAGGAGTTTTATAAAAATGGAAGAACGCATCTCTCTGGTGCCCAAACACTCTGATATGTGAAATTATTGGTTAGGGGGGAAAAAAAAAAAAAATCAAAGTTTTGACAAGCCCTGGTTTTGCATGCCCCAAACACCAGGCAGACACCTGCACAAATATTGTTTGCATACAAATACAACTGTGTACACACAAGTCTGCAAAACAAATCTAAAAGCTGAACCACACTATAGAAGCCAAGCTCCAAATCTCCATCTTTTACAGTAAGGCATTATTGAAATAGTGATAGTTTAAAGTAATTGCATTAAAGGAAAAAATAGAATAAATATTTTTGCTAAATGATGACAGATTCACACCTCTGACACTGGGACTTTACTAGCATTTTTAACTAGTTGACTGAATTTTATGCAGAGGTATTTTCAGCTGCACCTGTAGGTTGTTTTTGCTTTTGTAAAATGTCTACCCACATATCTACAATCTTTTAAACTTTCCCACTGTAGCCACATGCCAATCAAAGCAGCACCATACACATAAAGAACCACCTCATAGACATCCTTGCCAACAAGCTATCTGAAACAGATTATTCTGCTTTCTAATATCCACGAGATTTACAATGTCCTTTTCTCTTTCTAAAAACGGGGAAGCTGCAGGTGGACAATGGAAGACTGAAGTTGTTTCTAAGCAGAGGTCCCAAACACGTCAACTAGTGTTGAAAGCTCTTCCAAGCCTGGCATGTTATGTCAGAGACCGTCACTGAACCACAACCTGCTTCCCACTGTTCATGCCTGGTGCATCATTTATAATCCAAGTGTGAACTGAAAGGAAGGAAAACTGAACTTGAACTAAAACCATGAATTTATGGATACCAGGGCAATATTTTCTTACGCTGGACTGAAATTCAGTCTTCCCAACCAGCAGCTTATTTTTTCCTCACATTTACTTACATTACTTTGCTTCTTATCACGTACATGGGAATAATTTTACTATTTTTATTAGGAAACTAGAATTTAATCTGTTTGTCTACCAGTTCACTGGTACTTAAAAAAGCTGGCTAAAACTGAGTATCTCTCCCCAACTTTCATATGGAAAATTATTCAACCTTTTTTGTTCGGAAATCTGTAGTGGATTTAAAATGAACCTTGTAGTTATGAGAACTAAATGACATGAAATAGTTTTGGATACTTGAAACTAGCTTGAAACTTCAGGCAGAGAAAGCAGTGCTGCTATCTAGAGTAAAGGCTATCCTAGACTTTCTATTATAAATCCTGTACTTTCTGTGCTTTCCAAAAGCCAAACTTAAAATACGTGGGGCTGATTATTTTTCTGGTGCCTATCTCAGACTTTTTTTTTTTAAAAAAAGTACTTAAAGATATAAGTAAAAGTTGTTGATCTCTAGATGAGAATTATAGTTAGGAAGGTGAACGTTTTACCAGAAATACATAAGAAAAAATTCATTAAGTTTACCTGTGTGCTGAAATGGCTTTGTGCTTCAGAGAAAGGCAATGATATCGGCAGACCCTGTCTTAGCATGTTTTGCAACATTCATGCTGCATTGTCTAGATTCTGAATACAGTTTCTTCACTACATGATTTTGCATTCCGGCTTACACGCAATGTGTTATTTTACAACTGAATCTGCATGGATATACACCTGCAGTGGTAAGTGGAGACTTGCTAGTAGTACAAAAAAAGGATTGTCCAGAGGCAGAACAATGTTACGCGGTGGCATACCCAGGGCTCATCTAATGTGTCACTACAAATAAAAGGAAATGGTTCACTGGGGGAAGGCTAGAAATATCTAGTGCAATATTGTCTTGCCCAGTAGACCAGATGGCAAACATCTCATCTCCCCACAAGAGACTTGACTTACTTTCTACCCAACGCTCATGTCTATTGAGTGAAAAGCCTGGTTTGTCTTTGTCCTATACTATTCTCAGGATTCTTATCTACTTTCCCACATGTGGAACAAGGCGGAGGCCACAATGAAAGAATGGGCATGAGAATAAAAAAAAGAAAGAAAGGCAGCAACCTCTTTGCCTCCCCTCTATGCTCTTGCAGAAAGGAGAAGTCCATGAAGTTGCTGCACTGCAGAACATAGATCTTCAACTGAGGAAACAGCTGAAGAAAAAGTACTGTACTGGTCACAGTGGTTCTGCTCTTTGAGAAGCTGCATGTTTGTCCTGGAAGCGAGAGGGCAGACTTTTGTCCATGGACAGACAAGTAGGCTGCCCAGCAACCACTGTCTTCATCTGGAGAAAAGAGACAGCTGGTAAGGACAGTAAGTCTCTTACCTGCTGGGATGCCAGCAGGAGGAAGAGGCTATAGGAACAGCTGAAGGAACAGCAGGCAGGGCAAATTCAATGTTTCTCAAAATGAGGAAAAGGGAAGAAGAGTTAGTATTTTCGTTTAAGGCCCCCCCCCCCCTTTTTTTTTGCTGCTGTAGACCCATTATTACTGCATGCTAATTTGCATCTAATTCTGCAGCCTCCTCCCCACTTTTACATATGCATTGACTATTAACAGCTAAACATATTAAGAGCAGAATCTTTTCAAATTGTGACAGTTTATTGCAAAATAAGGATAACCTTGATTTTGCAAAATGGGGAAGAAAAAGTGGGTCAAGCGTAAGCGTACTCATGCTGATTAGCTGAATTGCTAAGCACCTGAAGCTAGTGGGTAGCAGCAGCAATTGCAATTGCTCGTTGAGGTTCTTCTTGTCTTATTAAATCAAGTCAATACTTGCTCAATGATCAGAATCTCTCTCAGCTTCAATCTTGTGTTGGAGCTCAGGGGAGGAGACTTGCATGCAGGCTTCACTCTTCTTCTTGTAAGAACTAATAAACAGTATAAAAATGGAAGCATGAGCGATCTGTCTTGTCTGGGGATATTATTGAAACCTGGTTACATGTAGATTCATTCTTATTTGGTGATGGCAGCTCCCAATCTGAAGTCACCTGTCGCAGATGAGGAATTCCTTGGGTGTATCAGATACTTCATTTAGCTTTGGGCAGATACCCAGCAAAATTACAGGTTAGTTAGCTAGTTCAAAAGGGAAAAAAATGCATTGCAATTAGAGCGCCTGCTATAAGCAGGAGATTAATACCTGCCAAGCTGCATTCTGGGATGTTGGGATCTGTTCCCAATGCCATGAGATGACGTGCAGAAGGAGATGCAGTAAGTACAAGGCTTTGATTTTGAAATTATATACATAAATATATATATACACATATATTATTTATTTTTATCTGAGGGAAGATTGTAATCGGTATTTAATCAAAGATAATGTTTTCAAGGTGCAGAAGCAGCTCTGGTCTTCTTCAGATTACACATTAAAGTTGGCTATACATTTATAAATCTTGTTTTGTCATGAGCAAGGGTTTCAAATCGTGGATATGATTTTATTTTGAATAGCATAGCGCATGTTGCTCACCAAGTACAAAAATACATGGTTACTATCCTGAGAGAGTTAAGCATTTAACATAGGATAAATTGGTACTATGTTAGTTGTGAAAAGCATTTAAATACCCTAACTAACTTTTCACATGGACTGCAGAAAGCTCTAATTCTTTGTTTCCACAAGGTATGTAAGAGACCCTTGTGACAGTTTTGTGCCTCGTTCAAATGTATTCAGCTCATACATTAAATAATACTGCTTAGAAATACTTCATAAGTATGCAGATCCTGAAGCCTATGTGGCAACACTGACTCGAGCAACCAGAACTCAGGAATCTACACAATCCCTGCAGTTAGTTTACAAACTAGTGGATGTGCAGCCTAACTGGCTACTTTATCTTCCTCTGCTCAAGTTAACTCTTTCCCGTCAAAGTTTCCACCCCTATGCTGTGAACGGCAGGAGATGCTTTGGGAGTGTATGGGCATGTAGAGGAGGCAGTTCTTGTAGTAATTTTATGCCTTTGAAAATGCTACTAGATTTCATTATGGAAGTTGATGATCGTATGTACTGAGATTAAAAAAAAAAAACCAAACAAACCAACAGATTTGAAGATTTGATAAACATTCCTTTCTCCTAATATAATTGAAGGAACCTGTATCTGAAAGACTAGTAAGAATGCTGAAATTAATGATATGCTACTTCATAATTATTATTTTTAGATTTACAGAAGATTAAATTATTCAAGAGGAGTTTAAATCTGTGGAGAATGCCCAAATTAGTTTTGTGTATGTGAGAGAATGCAAGGGAAATCACTTCTCTAGTCTGTCAATAAAAAAATCTTTCTCTGAGCACATTCGAATATGCAGATCTCTGAGATCACATTAGGATAGTTAAAAGTATCCTGCTCTTATGTTGTTTTTCCCATTGCTGCTACTTTCTACTGTACAGAAGGAAATAGTAGCCAAGGGATGTAAGAGAGTAAGTGACCCATGTGCCACTTGAGCTTCTCTTGTATGAAGTGGCTGCAATGTAAAGGAACCGTTTCCTCTGGCTACAAAAGCGAGGGATGGTAATAGCTACCTTTTTGCAGATAGGCTGCCCTCAATTTCAAGATCAAGTTTATAGTATCTTGTCTTGCTGATTAATGACACATCCATTCACCAGAATGAAGCCGTAAGAACTAGCTTAGTGTAGTGCTGTGGAAAACAAACCAAAACCTGATTCAGTTCCACTTAACCCACCCACCGCCATCTCCCTGCCCGCTTCCTGGATTTAATTGCTCTCTCCCATCGTGCGAGTGAACGCCTCCCACAAAGCGTTTTCCAGCACCTTTCTGAATCTGGTTTCTTTCACTGGCTTTGCACTTGGATTCCTTCGCATATTGCCAAAAGCTCACAGTCCTTTCCTCAAAGCCTCAAAACTCAAAATAAATGCTATGCCTACCTTTTTCTGGTTCTTTCTTTGACCCCAATTCTCCTTACAGACACAAAGCTGGAAGAATGCTATGACAGCCCCATTTCCTTCAGGAATATGCAAGCAATTAATATTGTTTAAAGAGCT
Source organism: Dromas ardeola (assembly GCA_013398915.1). NCBI lineage: Eukaryota > Metazoa > Chordata > Aves > Charadriiformes > Dromadidae > Dromas > Dromas ardeola. The sequence continues at coordinate 49,999 of VYZM01011546.1, read as the reverse complement.
GATGAATCTGTGAATTTCTAACTCAGATGAGCATCTGCTACTTCTAGTGAAAGTTTATTTTCTAACAAGGGCCTGTGGAAAACTTATTATTTCACCGAAGAATTACTCAAATTCTTGAGTGTGGGCTAATGAACTGTTACATAAACCAGAGCCAAGTTTTACACATCTAGGTCTTAATGCGCAACTTGTGCAATATTGTTTATGTAATTGTCCAGATCCAAATTTGGTTGTTATACCACTTTTCTTAAGTCTAAATAGATGCCATGGTACAAAATAAGGACTCATATTCTGATCAGGATCATTGTAAATGAAAGAGACTACTGACTACAGTGTTTATTTATGGACAGAGGTGCTAGAGATGGCCCATGGAGTCAGTAGGACCATCATTCTTTGATACAGAGTTTGGTGAAATGAATGCTTTGTGCAAGAAGAGTGTGGCCAGCAGGTCGAGGGAGGTCATCCTCCCCCTCTACTCTGCCCTGCTGAGGCCGCACCTGGAGTGCTGTGTCCAGTTCTGGGCTCCCCAGCACAAGAAGGACAGGGGACTGCTGGAGAGGGTGCAGCATAGGGCTACCAAGATGATGAGGGGGCTGGAACACCTGTCATGAAGAAAGACTGAGGGAATTGGGTCTCTTCAGTCTGGAAAAAAGACGGCTGAGGGGTGACCTTATTAATGCTTATAAATACTTAAAGGGTGGGTGTCAAGAGGATGGGGCCAGGCTCTTTTCAGTGGTGCCCAGTGACAGGACAAGAGGTAATGGGCACAAACTTGAACGTAGGAAGTTCCACCTAAACATGAGGAGGAACTTCTTTACTTTGAGGGTGGCAGAGCCCTGGCACAGGCTGCCCAGAGAGGTGGTGGGGTCTCCATCTCTGGAGACATTCCAAACCCGCCTGGACGCGTTCCTGTGCCACCTACTCTGGGTGACCCTGCTCTGGCAGGGGGTTGGACTAGATGATCTCCAGAGGTCCCTGCCAACCCTATGATTCTATGAAGTACCAGCGTAGCCTTCACACTAATACTTCTTACCCAGTGTCTGTCTCATGTCCTATTTTCCACACCCACCATGCCTTTATATTATTAACTATCAATTTCTACAAAAAATGTCACTTATACAGTTGCACCCTGCCCCTTTCATTATGACAAACTGCACCAAGTCCCACCTTTCTGTATCCTGTATCTCCAAATGTGAGTCGAAGCATACTCAATAGAGACATTTTGTCTTCAGAAGACAGGGTTCGTTTGGTTTTTTTTTTTTCTCCTCGTTTCAATTACACACTAAATTCTGAGATTATAAAAAGATATATGATCTCATTGCCTAAGTGTCTCCAACCACCAGTGAATTAAAATTATTTTTCTTATTCAATGAGCAAAATGCAGTATTTCTTAGCTCTTTTCAACGCAGTTGCAGAAATCTTAATGCAGTACCAGTAGCTTTTGCATTCATGTTGTGCTGTTTTTTAAAAAGGCCAGATGGGAAACAAAACCATACTGGCCATGTTAACAGAGCTTTGGTGGTCCCTCTTCTGTACTGTGGTAATAAGAGACAGAATATTCAAGTCTGTCTTTTCACTAGGGGAAGGAAAAATTATTGAGAAACTGGGTATTTACAGTGATGCTTGTCTAGTTTACAGCAACTTTTGTGCAAATGGTGACCAGAGCCTATCCAAGAAAAATGTATTTCAGAAATCTTAGTGCCAGTAGCTATGCCCAGAGATTGAAATACCTGGTAAATTCTGTAAGCAGTAACTTCTTGAATAGTTCCTATACCATAAACCTCGAACCTCTTCAAATGTTGCACTTGAGTTAGTTACCTACAGAGGGTGCATCAACACCCCATGAAGGTTGTGCCAGAGGACTGGTAGGTGTATCTTTCTTCAACGTTGTTACATGTCTAATGGCCAATAAAACTGACTGGAGTCATCTTAAGCATAAATACTGATAGCAGCCCCCAGGGAATATGTAGATATTAAAGTCGCTTTCTAGGTTGACATCCATAATAACTTATCTTTGCTGTTATTTTCACTTGTTCTACCTATCCTAAAACTGGCACGGATATATTGTGATCACATCTTCTCTTGCAATGTAGCATATAGTGTAAGTACTTGAATTTAAAAAAGACTTATTATGTATCTGGTTTGAAGTAAGCACAAAGATAATTCAAAACATTCAGAGTCTCTTATGTTCATATAATTTAACTGCTGAGAGTCCCATAAATTATCACTTGATGGGCCTTAAGATTCCGCTACAGTGGAATTTTTTGGGTAATACCAAAAGCAACCGAACAAGTTAAGAATGAAATACAGCTTCCAATCAAACTGTAGTGTTCAATACTGACAAATGCAATATTTCTTTCAAGAAAAAAAAAGGCAATTGTCCACATAAATTGTAATTGCTTTCTAACAGGAAGCAAAAGATCTTTAATCTGTTTCAGAAGAAGTAGAAATTAGTCATACACAGATTAAAATCTATTCATATGCGAAGATTACTCATCTATAAATTGCAGCTGCTTTCAGATGCAGTGTTAGATTACTCACTATACCCTGAAAATAACTGCAAACCAGTAGAGAATGCTTATGTATATTTCTTTCAAGTTAATTACTTATGCAAAAATGCATCTGTTGGACGACACTGATGAAGCTCATGATTTTCAAATATTTCCTTGTCCTACACAGTGATTACTCAAAATGTATCTGTTCAGAAAGAGAACTCATCAAGAATCTTTCAACAAAATGCTTTTTCATTGGAAAATGAGATTCAAAGCCAAAAGTTTTGCATGGAAATGAATTTATTTTGGTGAAGCTTTTGTCAGGAAAGGTTTCAGTGTTCCAAGACAAAGTTTCTGGTTTAGATGAGAGACATCCCTTCATTCCAAATTATCAAATAATGTAGGCCAACTGCCTGGAACAAAATAAGTTCCAGGATTTTGCTCCTATTCGTGTGTATTTATACAAAGTAAAGCAGTTCCATCAGGAGAGACTGAAAGACCTATTGAAAACCAGCCACCAGAGCTGGGTTTGGGTATCCAACTTGGTTATGGCAGAACCTGAGGACCTAGCATGTAGATAAGAGACTTTACCCCTAATGTTTGTTCTGTTTTATTGAAAAGCTTCAAAAATGGTCTTGGCTTTACCCTCTAAAACTTCCTAGGGGGCTCTTCCCAAAACAACTGCATCCCGTGATTAAGTACCGAAAGAGTTGTTTTGCAGTTTCCAAACACAGTTGCACTGTTATGGGACTCAAGCTAGGAAACAGATGTGCTATCACTACAGCTTAAATAAGCCTGGATTCCTCCCTCCAGATAAAAGTAGTAAAAAAAATAAAACCTGAAGAAAGCTAATATACATATATGTAGAACTTGCAGCTTACTCTGTAAATACTCTATTCAGAAAGCTTAAGTAGCAGAGAACTAACTTTCTTTAAAGCAGAAGCATCCTACTTGAGCCTTTCATATAGAGCACCACAGCAATCCTAATTTTTCAAGGGTTTGCAACGAATTCTTTCTCCCCTAGCACCATCCCCTTTCATACTAAGGAGAATCTAAAAGCCCATATTCCTCCCTCACCAGTATGCTTTGTCATGGGCAAATGAATGGATCATAAGTCATTTTCTCTTTTCCTCTCATGGTCTAGTCTTGGAAACATCACTGAAAAGGAGAGATTAAACCTTTCTTTTTTGGGGAGGGGAGGAAAGAAGAAAAACCAAACCCAACATGTATATTTTTTCCTGAATTCTTTTCCTGTATCTTAATGGCTGAGTTCTATGTCTATGACCTCATGCCACTTTCTGTATTTCAATTACTTAACCTTCAGCTAGCACTCTTTATGCTAGCTGCACATAGGCTCTCAGTGTTGAATAGCTGGAGAATATCTTCAACTATAAATGTGGTGCTGGTATTGCAGAATTAACCTCAAAAAGCACGGGCTGGATCCCAGAATATCCTAAAGAAGAAAACTTTCAGAACAGCAACAAGAAAAGCATATGGAGTGCGTGTGTATATGTATTTATTTGATCATCCCAAGCACTCTGAACTTGGGTCTGTAATGTTGCCAGTTCTCCTAAATGTATGGAATGCAATTTGCCTTTGGGGTACAGGAACTTTTGAAACTTCCGGATAATAAAGGCCCCACACTTTGTTTCACCATCCTGCTTTCATCAGTTAGTGATCCACCTGAGGACAACATCCCTTATCAATACTTACGGTAGGCAGCTCTCGTTTAATCAGTTTTGATGCCTTTATTTACATTTCTGTTCCTTGTGGGTTGCAGTGTGCTCCTGCTTTTACCACAGGCTTGAGATGGCTTCTAGACTGGAGATCTCCAGTCAAATAGAGGAAACCCCAAGTGTCCTTCAGTCCACCTCCACGCTGAGAGGGAGAGCAAAGCCCAACTGCCCCACCGTTTGCAGGAACGGCGGGGAGAAGGGATGAGGGCTGGCCTGGACTTCTGGACACTTTCTGCTTCTTTTCTTTCTATGAGTGCTGCAGGAATGATTCTGCTTCCCATTTAATCTCAGCTGAAAAAAAAAATCATGTTGGGTACAGAAGGAGAGAAAGAAAGGTCCATCAGCCTTGTGAAGTAATGACCTAGATGCTTTACCCCAGGAGATGGGAGCAGCAGATAGTGAAAGGAGATTTCCACAGACAGGGCTGAAAATGATGTGAGAGCTGGAGCTGCTGGATTTCCAAAAGACTGGCTGGATCACAGGGCAGAGTAATTTTACTCTTGGTAGCATCGTGAGAAGTAACAACACTGTACTGTCAAAGTTCAAAGGAACTGGTCAGGGATTACAGTCTGCTCCTCGAGCCAGGACAAGATTGTATCATAGGTGAGCCATCCCACTAACGATATGGGGAAGAATTTCCCTTTGCAGGATTAAATGCTGAGTTGTTATACAACTGGCTTCAGGAGATCAGAGCTTAATGCAAACAAAATTCAAGATAAGTTGTTGCCACGTAACTTTTTATTTTAAAATTCCCACTGGAAGTCTGCATACATTTTCAAAAAAGGTTTGTAGGCAATACTGCTTCCTATTCTACAGAACTGCTGGAATATTTTATCTCAACACTGTTTAATTGTCCTCCCCATTAAAGATTAGATGAGTCTAAGAGAAAACTGCATGTCACAGGACAGCTTGGAAACAAAGTGGCAATCAGCTTTATTCTTTAGGGAACATGCTCATTTGTGATGGCATTTGCATTTCATACGTCTCAGACACTTACAATTTTGGACCAAATAGCCTCTATAAAATAACGTCAGAGGGGCAACTGAGGATCTCTGCAACTACTGCAACACCAGCCAAGTGTTCATTTTCTTCATCCTTTCACAGGCCATGGGGAAAACAGGGTTGCTAGCCAGAAAAGTGCAATATTCATAATATTATAACATCATCTCAGTATGCTGAGAAGTGAGTAACTCTTTGTTTTGATTCTGTTTGTGTTTTGGACAGCAAAAGCAGACTGATTATGCTGCAAGTGAAACTCTTCCTAGGCAGACATATATATGAGATTTTACAGATGTCTAGAACAAATGTACAAATGCTATGAGTAANACAAAGAAAAAAAAAATGAAAAAAAAAAAAAAAAAAAAAAAAAAAAAAAAAAAACAAACCCAAACCCAAACCCAACTTAAATCAGAACCGTTTTTTCCTAGTGGAAAAGTTTATGCATGTATATGCTTTTGGAGAGCATGCCCTTCTATGGTGAGTTTCTCTACTGGTTTCTGGGCGTCTTTTTCCCCCCGTGTTCCCCCTGCCCCGTAGCAAAGAAGGGAGGCAGATGCCTCAGATAGAGGGGCAGCGTGTTATTTGCAGGTGGGACCTTCTCTTACATGTGTGAAATTTACTGTGCATGGACACCTACATCTGCTCGGCCTAGGAACATCAGTGAGGCTTACTCCTGCCTGACTTCCACAGTACGCTTTGCCCCTCTTCCACCAGAAGTTGAATAACACCTACGTAGCTGATTCATGGCTGAAGTGGGAACTCTTGTAGTATGTAGTTCTGTTACCTAGCAAATAGTTCTGTTTTTTATTCTAGTATGCTCTTTAATCCTTCTTACTGTTCAAAGTGCTAAAGGGTTTTTTGTTGTTGTTTTCCAATGCCTCGCTCTTCATTAATACAATTTGTTGGTTTGGGGTTTTTTTTGTAGCTTTCCAGTATTAGTAGGCATTAGAGATATTTTTCTTGTTGATAGTCCAGTTAAGTCCAATGCTAGCAGGAATTATGGCTTATGAATGAGTACGACCCTCATATAACCAATGTCGATGCCTCACAAACGGTTTAAAGTGTTGAACAAACAAGTGAAGCATGCCCCTTTCAATTTCAAGGACAGAAAATTGAAACATTGGGAAGCTATGGACCCTTACTGAACAAACGAATTATTTTCCAAATATGTTCCAAAATATTAGAACTGAGTCTCATTACAGTAATACCCAGGAGTCTTGTGATGTTTAGCTTATCTTTGCTTCCTCCGTCCCCACTGAGGTATGGAAGTGTAAAGTAAGAACAAAGAGCAAGACTGAAAACTGGAAACTAAAACTGTCTCTAAGGTCTCAAAGACAACTTCTGAGATTGCCTTTGCAACATGACCTACCTTCCAGAGGCTTCGAACCTCTTGGTACTGCTTTGAGCATATTCTGGTAAAGATGTAGAAGTTAGCGGCCTGCAGAAGGGCAGGAGGTATGGGTGCTGAGGCTGAGGTGGGCTGTGCTCATAGCTGCTCTGGAGATGGATCCTTCAGAGCCCTTTAGACAAAGCCTAAGTACATGGACATGTGCAAAACTCACAGAGGAGCTGACAACTTCACCTTAGTCTCTCTAGTTCAGTGTCACTAAGTCCTGTGACTTCCTGGAATCAAATGAATCTGGTGAGGACTGGTATCAGTCTTGTGAGGATATGAGAAGTTCCAGCCCCACTGTGGATTTCAGTCTTCCACAGGACAGAACTCTTCTGAAAAGCTGCTTTCCTTCTTCCTGTACCGCTAGAAGCAGTGGGAACAGTAAGGCGAGGACAGGAAGCAGAACTAACCCCCTGTTAGAGCAAAGAGCGACATGGGGGGGTGTGAAAGAGCTCTTGAATTCGAGGTCAAGTAAACTTGAGGATGGCGGCAATAATACGACGTATGCTATCCCCTTATCTTTTGGGGATAGCTGAGGGACTAGAAGCAAAAAACTCTCCCCGGGGACAGATCTAATCCTTAAACAGGAATTTTTTTTTTTTTTCTTTTGGTGTAATCTCACAGTTTTGGTTCAATGATGTTGAAGCTGCAGAGGTGTGGCTAACAATGGATATTCCCTGTTACTGCCTTGCTACTTCACAATTTTTCCCAACTGATGCGCTTTCACTAACAAAGTCATTTTGGCATTCTTGAAAATCTCTCTCGTGTTTAACTTGGTGTCAGAGCCAGTAAAGCATTTAACATCTGCTTAAGCATATTTCAATTACTCGCCTAAGTGACTTGACTAAGTAGTTTCTGGTAGAGCCACAGTTTGAGCCCTTTACTGCTTTAAATCCAATGCCTTTGTAGTTGTTGCTTATTACAATCTAAAATTTGTTATAATATTTTATATATTTTTGTTGTGCATTTTATCTTAAAACCACATTATTTACTTACTAACACCTAGCCCTGTGAAGAGACTTAAATGGCATAAAGCATCACACTTGAATATTCAAGTACTCTGGAAGAAAAGAAAACTGGAATTAATGGAGCTGGATAATAAGAGGAACTTCAACAACCAGGAGCTATGACAAGCTCCAAAGCCACGAGTCTGAACTTGCCAATGGTGTTACGATGTGGCAGAAAGAGAAGATAACGCAGAATCTATTTATGGGCTATTTTAAATTCAAGACCAGATCTAAAAGACAGACCTAGCAAGTCACGTGCAGCTCACAGCAGGGCCACATTTTTGTTTGGCTTTTTCTTAAAGGAGACTCTAAAAATTTTTTTCTTTTCTGGCCATATTCCATGCTGGAAGGAGCAATGCTCCTCTCATGTGGTTTGAAATATCCAGCCACTTGGCCAATGATCTCATGCACCGGGGCATATGGAATGACGCTCTTTGCTTGCATTAGTGTATTAGCACGCTGCATACAGCTATTAATTTTCTCTAACCATTCACAGCTCAGCACTGGGGTGTGTGTTTTCCAATATATTCCAATGGAAATCTTGAAGGTTGTTTTATTTTCTTTTTCTGGCTTCCATAGAAATGTTTTAGGATTACATTTTGAATCAGAGCTCTTCAAAATACTTCAGACTTTGGAAAACCTTTTCCTGGAGCACATTACTATAGGAGTGGGAGTGCAGGCTGGCAAAACCAAAATGCAATCTGCTGCCCTTGGCTGCATCTCAGACTTCCTGGGTACCTTTGTTTACAAGAATGTATGGTAGAAAAGCAACAGACCAAAAAATCCTTTGTATTTGAGAAGTCATGAACCTCCTTCATGAGGACAGAATGTCATAATGGGGTTGCTTAACACTCCCGTATCTAGTTCTGTCCTTGAACAGAAGCAATTAGGTGGCTGTATAATGACAGTGTAACTTTTCCAGAAATGAAGGTCTTATCCACTTCTCCTGTGCAGTGCTTTGCACTGTTATGCCAAAGTTAGTATAAGACTTTTCTACCATGGGATACTGGTGTAAGCATCAAATGCATGCAGATGAATGCTGCTCTTGAGCTGATTCAGTGCACTAGGGCTAACCTTTTTGTTGCTTTGGGTTTTTCCTAGAGTTTCACTGAATATATATTTTTCAGTTTAAAAAAAGCAAGGATTTATTCCATGTTCACATTACATCACTCCATGTGACTACTTCTGTGGCTATTTTTGTAGCCTGTGGTCATATCGTTTAGTTCCTAGAATCAGGATGATAATTGTGTACCACTGAACATCTATTTAGTTAGTAAGCTTCTGTATTTTTTGACTGCAGAGTTCCTCATTTTACTTCTCTTTTGAGCCTGGCTTTTCTGTAAACTGTCTGTTTACTATGTTGGGTGGAGTCTGTTATACTTTCCAGAATACCTGCACGGGAAAATATTATTTCTCTTTCTTCTCCCCATCCCTTTTTTTGGGGGGGGTGTTTTTGTTGGGGTTTTTTTGTGAGCAGTCTGGGATGACAATCCTGTGTGCTTTAAACTTGCTTTTTTAAAACATGCTGCGCACTTTAATGCTCTTTTGTGTTGCCAAGAAAAGTGCTATGTATAAAGAAAAACTCTGAGACCACCATCTTGTTATATACTCTATGTATCTTTATCCTAGGAGTTAATGCCCCAGATGTTTCTTTAGGATACACCTGTCAAAGGTCTTCAGGTTATTTGCAAAACTTCTGTAAATACAGAACAGCTTTTTAACCCTTCAAATTAACCCGGATGTTATTTCTGCTTCACTGTAAAATCTTTTTAAAGTATTTTTATGTCATATTGCTATTTTTTTCCTCCGGTTTCTGTGTGTTGGAGAAACAGCTGTGTGTTTATCCTACTTAATTAAACAAAGGTCAAGCAAGGCAAAACATGCACTATCCACAATTTTGTATGGATTCTGTAAGGGAACAAGAGCATCACTAAATCTGAGACATATTTTTTCTAAAAAAACCTAGGAAGTCCTTGATTAGCACATCAAGATTCTGACAAATTTAGAGCACTCAGAGAATAGATCTGAATCTAAATCTTGCGACCTGAATCCTTTTCAAATAAGGAGATGCGCGTGACTTAAACTATTAGTAATGTATATCAATAGATAGAGTACTTACTCTTCTTGGTCAAATGGGATTACTCGAAACCCTGTATTTCAGGCACATTTTGGACACAGAAAATCCGCCCATTTGGTATTTCAGTAATTGGACTAAGAGGAAAGTAATCAACTAGCCATTCAGGATGGAAATTGAGCAATGGCAGGGGGGTTGGAACTAGATGATCTTTAAGGTCCTTTCCAATCCTGACGATTCTATGAAAATCAGATCAGCACAGATCAGAAATAGGAAAGGGATGAAAAAGTCTTGAAATTACTTAACTGAGATGCTGTCACTTAAAAGTGACAAACTTTGGTAATATTTTTGTAATATTGGCTGCATTTTGTAAAAGTAGAAATTAATTTCAAAACAACTGTATATACACCTATTTGGTGAGAATTTGCTGTGTAATTCTATCACACTTCATGTACTTGCTACATACAGTAAAACATTATGATCGGTATTTTAATATTTCAGAGATGCATGTAAACTGAAATCTGTTAATTCAGTCCACAGATGTCGTCTCTAAATGGTAGTCAAATTGTCCCATTACATAAATGGAAGGCACTTGCTTTGTAAATTCATTCTAGAACTCTCCAGTTGCACCCCGTGGATAGGATACATGTTCTGCTTTCACTGTGGTCTGTACTGAGAGAATACAAAACCAAAATTTGATGGGTAAGACTATTTCAATATTGTTCAACTCTAGCATATCTCATGTAGCCGTAAGTGTCTGGCAGTATAGTGATACTGCAGGATAACTGTTGCCAAGAAGTGAAGATGATTTTTGTTATAGAATTAGAATTATGGGGGGGGAACTGTATAGTTGGATATTGAAACAATGGATTGCCAGCCTTTGCCTCTCAATTTTGTTCCCAGTCTCCCTCACTAATCCACCATGTGCCCTTACACAAATCAATCTCTCTTTTCATTTTGAAGTAACAGCTGAAAGGATAAAATTCTTGCAGGTGGTTTAGAGTTTAAAGATGCTACTCTAGAGACTCAACATAATCAACTCACATTAATTAAAAAAAAAGAGCTGAAAGGATCTTTCCCTCTAAACCTAAGAAGGATAAACTGCAAAAGTTGTTTCTAAATGAGAATTTAAAAGTGCTTGGCTCTGGTATTTTAAATATAAAATCCTAGTAAGGTGAACACAAAACCCAAAAGGCAACTTACAGAAAGCATAAAACTATAAAAACTTTCAAATGAACAGAAATAGAAAACTGGCCTCTAATTCAGGGAAACCTTACACTGATTGCTATAACATGGGAGGCCCTAGTATGGGAAAAGATTTTTTGTGTGTGTGTTTGTTTTCAGCGCTATCACTAGACACACTGTGGGTTGTGAAGCACTGTGAGAACCTAGGGTAGGAAATACCTACATATACACACCGGCGTACCTGCCTCCTGACTTTGTTTAATTCTTACTCAAATCTATCTTTTTAGTCCCTAGGAGTTGACTATATCGGCATGTGAGAGGTACTTGTCTTAAAAAAGTAACTTTATTTTTCTGTCATCCTTTCCCAGCTGAAGAGTCCCAATCTAGTTAGTTGCTTATTGTGTAGAAGCTGGTTTGTATCTCTAAAAATCCCTATTGCCCTTTTCTGTTCCTCATTTAATTTCATTAAACATATATTCTGGCACAGGAGCAGATCTGCATGCTGTATTCAAAATGTGGGTACATCTTTGATTTATGCAATGCAAAAAGTACTTGCTTCTGGCTTGTTCTCAGCTCTCATCCTGAATTCCTAACATTGTTTCTTGTCTTAACCGTTGCTGAGCACTGAGCTGGCATTTTTAGGGAGCTATTCACAGTAAATCCCACATCTCTTTATCTGGTTGACAAGAGCTAAACCAGAACCCCTTACTGTTTACATATGATGTAGGCTGTCTTTTCCTAGACTGTTGCTTTGCGTTCACTTGTGTAAGATTTAATCTACTATTTCATAATCTAATACTGTGTTTTTTCAATGTATGTGTTTTAATCTCAACTATCTTGAAAAATTGTGTTTCTCAGCAAACTTTCTTGCCTTTCTATTTACTCCTACTGTTCTTTTTTATAATCTTTTGAAGAAGTCATGTGGGCTTTTTTCAAACCAGACAATAACTATAGTGTAAAAGGTAAAATAACGTATGTGGAATTTATGAACAATAGACAAAACTCCCCTAATTTAGCAACGTCAGCTCTGAGTGTATAGAATAATATGGCTGTTTACATCAGTGGGATAAACAGATGAGCGAGAAGGTATAGCCTTTGAGATATACCTTGCATATGCAAAAAGATACTCTTTCTGGGATCACAGTTTCTAGCTACTCCGGCAGCAGTTTCACAAACCAAATAATTGGATCTGTGGACTGTTGCCAAATGGGGAGATTCCAGTCTCCGCACACCTCATCCACGAGTTGAGCCTTCCTGCTTCTTCCCTTGCATTGACGAAGAAGTGCCGGGACTGGGAGATCAGTCATGAAAACATAAAAAACTGCCTCACCGTGCAGTGTCACAACTGCTAGATCCAGTGTGAGAGAAGGGGCAGGAATGTGCAGCTGGGGCTGAAAGGGGAAAAAGGGACTGTCCCTTTGGCAGCAGTGTATAATTAGACTGTGTTACATGTATTGGGAAATGGCACCTAAGCCCTAGAGCATAGCAGTGCTCCTACTTTTTCTTTACAGAGGAGAAACAGGAGGTACAGAGAACATAACCAAATCTACGCTTTTTCTCCATGTGACAGTCAGGAATGTAGCCCAAATGCTCTGATGCAGTGTGAAGCTTTAACCCTAGACAAAAATCATTAACTGCTTGGCTGCATTACCAGACCTGTGACTGGCTTTGAGCACATCATGTGTGACTGTTACGCAGGTTAGAATTCATACTGCTTATGCCCAAAGTGAAAGCTTGTGTCGGGAAATTAAGCCAAAAAATGAAAAGTTCTCTAATGAGATATAAAGACTGACTCAGTCAAATCTATCTGATAGTGTCTAATTCTACTAAGAATAACTTGTAAAAATATTTTTAGCCTAATTCTATAGCTTCCATGAATTGAAAAGTCCCCTGCAACCTCTTAATTATAAAGAGATAAATGCAGTTGGCGTTCTTGGTGGGAAAGCATACTGGGTGGCACAGATCTAATGCAGGGCAGGTGATGCAACAACTTTGGAACCGACAGTAGTAGCAAAGGTGGGGGAAGAAAGAAAGGTATGAAGGCAGACAGTGATTAAGGCTGCCTGATAACGTAGCCTTTTTGCTGTTTGTTTACCTTTTGTCATATCAATGGGAAATCAGAATAACAAGTTCAGGTTAAGCTTAAAAATAAAGCAGTTTAGACCGTTTGAAGATAGATGCTAATGTAACTGAAAGCAACTATATAGCATATCAACAGCTGCTTCAGTATGACACTGACATTCATAAGGACATTCATTTATTCTGAAATGCTAATGAAGACCAAGGGTGTTATGTCTTGTAGTAAATAGTTGTGGTAAGAATAGTATTTATATGGCTTATTGCTTTGAAAGTTTTCTACTGCATTAAGTTACTGTGAAAGAATAATTCTACATTCTCTCCTTCTATGAAAAATATTTTCTTGAAACTGTTATTTTTTCTTTTCCTTGAATGAGGAATGCAGCATTCAATGTGAAAACTACCCCTTTTCATAAGATATAACTTATTTTTCATAACATACAGAAATGATTATTTGTAATACTGCTCAACATTGGCTACCTAGCATTTTATATCCCTGTCAAGTCTCCTTTTATAAAACATTATTTTCAGTAAGGGGGGTTTTGTTTGGTTTTTTGTTTGTTTGTTTGTTTGTTTGTGGGTTTTTTTGGTGGTTTTTTTTTTTTTTTGAAAGACTGCTTAGGTTTCTGGCCCAGCAGAACAATTGAATTTACTCAGGATTATCAAATTCTACAGTACATGCTACAGTACTAGCTACTTCCAAGTCACACTTTCTTACCAGGAACTTGAACTGCAAAGTAAAGGTAATTAGAACATACTGGCGTTTTGCCAAATTCCAAGGTAGGCTTCTTTGGCAAGCACCATCTTTCATATAAGTTGTTCTATGGCAGTTCCTCTTTCCTCTAGGAAAAGCTATTTTATAGAAAGGGAGTCTTAGCAATCTTTACTTCTTGACTCTTTTAATATTTATTGTTCCATATCACTATGCAGCAGTAGTATATTTTGTTGTAAATTCTTTCCATTGCTCACAAAGCCATATAAACACCTTGAAGTTTCCTCAGAGAATTCTTAACTTCCTACAAAAACAAGCAACAAAAAGCTACCAGGAAAAGTAACCAGAAGACTTTTAATCACTTGAGTCTATTTCCTATTCCTAAGAAAAACTAGGATTGTCCACATGTTTAAGTTAAACACTCAAGTGAATTACATGGCCTGCATTAAACTAAATAACTCTATGATCTATTATTTTATATGAACAAATGTAAGAATCATGAATAATAATATATGAACAAATATGAGAACAGATCCTATTTCTTACCCATACTCAAAGACTTCCTAGGATTGCTACAGAAATGGAAATTCTTCTTGAATAGGTCTGTTTTATCTTTTGCTCACTTAGATGTGAGGTTTCATTGCGTTTTTCAAACTTATGAACTAACTGCCACCTCTCACTCATTTTGGTAAATGAAAGCTTCTTAAATCCCATGTTTTACATATAAAATACTAGCTCACACATGTGCACAATAACTCAATGTCTTTAACTTAAGAGTTTACTGTAGTAACACTCACTACTCTCCTCCAGATGCCAGAGGAATTGGGATATACTGTAATACCAGATTTCACCATTTTGAATATTGCAAGGACAAATTGTTGCAGTTCTGGTAGGGCATGGTGCTAAAGCTTTGCATTGATAAAGTTTAAATACTCTAGACTGCTCTAAGGTGTGTTCAAATGAAAATATAATTGTACTAACGCTTGGCACACATTGTTACATATTTGTGCGTATAAAAGTAATGGCCCACCTTGGAGAGAATCCGGAAGGAAAGCAGAATGCCAGGTGCATCTGGAAGAAATTACTTTTCTTTCTTGTTGTCCATTTACTAATAGATAGTTTACTAAATTTAGTAAATTTGATACCTGTCTGATACTGACAGGCAATGTGTGTGTTGCATTTTGTTTTGTTGTTGTTTTTTTTTTTTAATCCTTGTGTGTTCCAAGGTTGTGTTTGGTTTGCTTTTGTTTTTTGTTGTTGAGTGGTTTGGTTTTTTTTTAACCCCTGTCTCAAAATTCTATGCTAAACCTTGCCTTCCTACATCTCTCCGAGCTACGTGAAGATGGGTAGGAAAGGGTGCTACACCTGGGGAGGAATAACCCCCTGCACCAGGACAGGTTGGGGGCTGACCTACTGGACAGCAGCTCTGTGGAAAGAGACCTGGGAGTCCTGGTGGACAACAGGATGACCATGAGCCAGCAATGGGCCCTTGTGGCCAAGAAGGCCAATGGCATCCTGGGGGGCATCAAGAAGAGTGTGGCCAGCAGGTCGAGGGAGGTCATCCTCCCCCTCTGCTCCGCCCTGGGGAGGCTGCACCTGGAGTGCTGTGTCCAGTTCTGGGCTCCCCGGTTCAAGAAGGACAGGGAACTGCTGGAGAGGGGACAGCAATGGGCTACAAAAATGACTAGACGGCTGGAACACCTCTCTTATGAAGAAAGGCTGAGGGAATTGGGTCTCTTCAGTCTGGAAAAAAGACGGCTGAGGGGGGATCTTATCAACGCTTAAAAATACTTAAAGGGTGGGTGTCAGGAGGATGGGGCCAGGCTCTTCTCAGTGGTGCCTGGCAAGAGGTAACGGGCACAAACTTGAACATAGGAAGCTCCACCTAAACATGAAGAGGAAATTCTTTCCTTTGAGGGTGGCAGAGCCCTGGCACAGGCTGCCCAGAGAGGTGGTGGAGTCTCCGTCTCTGGAGACATTCCAACACACCTGGAAGCGTTCCTGTGCCACCTGCTCTGGGTGACCCTGCTCTGGCAGGGGGTTGGACTAGATGATCTCCAGAGGTCCCTGCCAACCCTATGATTCTATGAAAGTGCAACTGTAGAGGCTACAGGGTGAAGCGTAGTAATTATACATAAAGTTGTAAAACTAAACAATCTCAGTAATATGCTTTACTATGACAGCACTAAAAAACTGAGGTTAGACCTTTGTTTCAATGGAAATACCCTGAACTCTCCTAGATATAAACAAACCAGGTGTGAAATATATATATTATTATAAATTAAATATA
>VYZM01011546.1:13895-24400 GCA_013398915.1 Dromas ardeola | reverse complement strand
GGGATGAGCGGCCGGCAGCCGGCAGCCAGCACCTGGATCGGTGCCCTGGCCGGGGCCGGGGGGGTGCCCGGCGGCGGCTCCGTTGGCCCGGCCGCCCCGGGGCTCCGCTCTGCNAGTTTAAAAAAAAAAGACATTTGAAAACTGGAGTACGATTCTTCTGTTTCACAATTTCTTCTAAGCTGTTACAGCTTTGCTGTGTATACTCCAGAGCCAGGACTCAAAGATTGCACTTTCTGGACACTTTACCTACAGTCTAAATATACACACCTATAGAAATATATAATATAAAGTATATTTTAGCTTTATATGAATATAAATCTGCCTGTGCTACCAGCAGCGCATCTCTTGTCCATTGTTCGTCTTGCCAATGTCAGGATAAACAGTTTGTGTAGATTTTTTTTTTTTCCTTCTTAGCCTTTAAGTGACATCCATAAATACAGGGACCGTACCTGGGACAGTGAGACCTCAAAACCAGTTGTAGTGGAATTGCTACAGCACAGCATGCATTCCAGATGCAATTGCAGGTTTTCGTAGGTATGCAAAACAATAAGGGTCTGTAGTGGAATAAGACTAAGATTCTTCAAAAACCAAAGCCAACTTAAAATATCTGCCTTTGTACAAAAGACTTATTTTAAAATGTCTTTTATTTTAATGGTTCTGAAAAACTTGGCTCCAAATATTGCCTAAAGGATCACCACGTTGGGTAAAACTAGTATATGATTTGAATGGACGTCGTATCCTTCAGGACGTGTCAACAATGTTGGTGCAGAAGAAAAGACTGAATTGGTAAATGTGAGAGTTAATTTCAGGCAGTTCAGTTCAATCTGTTCTGTGGACACCCATTCAGAATGGAAGTGGCTTTAATTTAGTTTGCCTTAATGAATATTTTCTGTAGGTAAACCCTAAGGCTACAATTAATCATAAAAAAGGCATGGATCTGTATATATGCTCATGAAATGGATGACTGATTAATATGGCAAGCAATTTAATCTTAGATTGTTAAATCTGATGTGAACTAGTTTACTGGGGTTGGAGCAGTGGTGCTTTCAGAAATCTGGAATGTGTTTTTCTTATGGTTTGTTGCCATACTTAATATCTTCAGGACTGGACAACTTATTGTGCAACACTGCTGACTAACCTGCTTTGAAAGAAAATCTGGAAGTAGCCGAGAAAATACCTATTTTTTTCCAAAGAAGATATAAAACTTTATTTATTTTTTTTTCCAATTGAATGCCTTTTGTGCATACATAAAATTTTCCATTTTTTATTCTTCAACAACAACGAAGTCTATTTCAAATTACATGTGAAGTTACTGCTGTCTCAGGGCCTGAACTTACTACAACGTATTAAAATAACTCATATTTCATAAACCACAAACATGACCCACGGAAATCATTGGTCAGCACTTCTTGGTATGCTAAATCAGCACTAGTTTCTTCTGGGACATATACTCCCCTCCTCCCCCCAGTTTATTTATTTGGCTCCTTCACTGTCGGGAAACCAGGAGTTGAGGAAAAAACAAGTTTTCCTTGTTTTCTGTCTTGGAAAACAAATTAAATTGAGATGAGAGCTGTTGGTTCTTAAACTTCTGTAGGAAATGCGAACCAAAAGCTGTTAGTTCAAATTACTATGTTAAATTGCAGGAGTTGTGCTGATAAATTAACTTTCGAGTTACAGATACAGAATGTATGAATTATTTTTATATTCCCAATAAAGTTATGAGAGGAAATGAACTAACAAAGTCTAGTTGAGTACTGATTTGTGTTTGGGTCTCTGATCATCTCTGCTGCAAATACATTGTCTTGCTCTTCCATGACACCTTCAGTCGTTCCCTTTGCCATGTTTTTGTAATACCTCTGGCACCTCTTGCTTTCCCATCTTTGCTATTGCCTTCCTTAAGGGTTTTTTCTCCTCTTCTCCCTCTGTTCTTATGTTGCTTGTCTACCTTCCTGGCCTGCCCTCTGGGCAAGAGAAAAGGGTATTTTCTTGGTGGTGATGTGCTGCTGCAGCTGCCACACCAAAGGGTTAATGAAGAGGCTGGGAGAGCGAAGGATTCTTCCATACTTTGGCTTCCTATTTCCATAGCCTGTGGGAATTTCATATTGTTGATGCCTCTACCTAACTGTTCAGTTGAAATAAGGTAGTATCTCCAAGAGTTGCTGGAGGAGAGGCAGAAGGACAGCTGGGTGGCATGAGAACTTAAGACCAGTTGCCTGGGCAACAAGGGTAGCATTTTTTCTGTGCAGGTGAATTTCCAAAACTTCCCTGCAAATTCAGCTTGAAACAAATGAATGATTGAAAAGGATGATTGCTTTGTAAGAAATAAGTTCCTGGAGCATCTTCAGACTTAAAAATGCAAAAAATCTAAAGACCGTGTAACTGTGTGGAGAGAAACAGAAGTGAGAGTTCCATTTCTCATAAAACTGTCAAAATTACCTTTATTTTGGAAGTAACAAACATAGTCAAAGCAAGATTAAAATTTGTGATTTAACTAAAATTTCAAGCATGGTAATTTAATGACAATTCCAGTAAGCTTCACATGCGGTTAATTTGTAAACAAGCAGACATGTTTACATCTGCATTGTACCGATTTTGATTGATTTTGTGTAATTGCTTGTGCAAAAGCCTTCAGTATTTTCTAGTATGAAATATATCCATGGTATATTGAATAAATTGTGGAAACACTTTGTCGGCTCTAGAAATTAATTGAAAGAAGAGTTGGTACAACACTAGGAAGTCAGGTAAAAATGCTAGCTTTATGACAAATTAAGAAGGTATTTTAGCACTGAGCGTGCATTAGCTCATGAGTTTTGAGACAGCATGAAGTAAATACAGTTTATTCTGCATGGGTAATCCAGATAGGTATTTAATGATGTTCCTAGTTTCTCTGAAAAGAAAGTCTGTTTTGGACAAACTTCTGTGAATAATTCTCAGTGCTCTGCTGGCTCTTGCTGCGTACATTATTTTTTGTAAACAACAATTTTGCTTTGAAAAGCAGCTGGCGCACGTTTATTCCTTTAGTGACTTGAATATTGTGTTTGTACTAGAAATGTCATCTGTTTCACACAAAGTTGATTTTATTGCAGCAGTGTGTGCTGACCTTTTACAGTTTAATAGAATATGGTCATCTAGTGTACTGAAATGCTGCAATGCATACAGTAGATGAGGATAAACAAAGTGCTGTTCTTCAGCCATTTGTAAACGAGTAAAGTATTTTCTTGGTAAACTCCAAGGCTAAGAATTATAACTGATAATTAATAAATAGAATGTTTACATAAGTGAGTATCCTTTCTTCAGGGTTTTAACTGATGTAGTCAATATGATTGAATTTATATATTCTCCAGAGGTTTTTGCTTGCTTGTGGGGAATTACAAGCCTTTTAGAGCTCAGATTTTGATGCAGAAAAACTCAGGGTTGGTGTAGGACAACAGGGTGGCAAATGGGGGTGGTTGGATTTGTTTGCAGTTGCAGGTGTGTCTGTGCTCTGCCGTGTCTCCTGTGCCTGTTCCAAAGGTGTCCTACACACTCGCCTAAATGAAGCGGAGCAGTAGCACAGTTAAATCAAAGCTGATTGGTTTTAACTTCAGGCAAAAGAGTTCCAGAATTGCCTTGCAAATGATGGGTGCGTGTGGTGAGGGTGTAAGTGACTCTGCCTTGGTTTCTTAGCACTCATCGGAAAATCTGCAAACGGGACCTGTATCTCCAGCTCTTCTGATATAAACCCCTTTTTATGATGTTGTTGTTGTTCTCAGTTTCATTGCTCTGTGGGATCATTTCGCTTGCTGTGTTGTGGCTCTGCAGATGTTGGGTTGATTACAGTAGCGCTGCCGGTTTTCTCTTATTCCTGCGTTACGTGGCTTCATTTCAGATTTCGGCTGATGTTGCATGCTTGCTATTGGTTTGACCCTTAAATACTTGATTTCTGACAGTCAAACAGCTGACAAAAGGGTGTTAATTAATATTGCATTCCAATTGAAATACGTAGTATCGGTTAAGAGCAGTTGAGACATCTTGTATATTTTTAGTTCACAAGCTAGGGGGAGGTTGCTTCACTAACTTGCAGCTGGGTGTGGCGTGGGGTTAACCATATTAATTAAAGCTGGCTCTGAGGTTTAAGCTTTAAAAAATGGCTCAGAGCCCCCATTACAGTCTTCTGTTACATAAATTTTTCAAGCTAGAGTTTTGAAAATGAGTGTTTTAGGAACACCTAGCTGGAGAGACTAGCAAGAGGGAGATGCAAGGTAGTGTGCAGCTAGCAGAAAGATGTCTTTAATGCCTTTGTACCTTTGTAGGGCTAATATTTAGATATATATTGAGAAACTAATATATTACTGATCTTCCTTTTTATTTTTCTCTAATGTCTTTTATTTTGCTAGTCATTTGCTTCCAGTATATGTCCCTGTCAACTCTATCAGTAATTAGTGCTGGGTTTTGCATATTCCATTTTCTTGTTCCATTCTCAAACATTTTTTTCAAGCAGTATTTGTTCAAAGCCTGGTCATGCTTTCAGTGTTTTCTAGAGTGTTTTTTTTCTATTAGGGTACCACAAAGGGTGCTGCTCTCTCTACTGTCTTCCTACCTGGGGAAGAGTTAAAGTATATCTCCCCCACTGTGACCACTTGTTGGACAAACAAGTAAATGATCTTTTTTTTTTTTTGCTTTATTCTGTAATTTTCCCTGTGTAGAAGAAATTACGTGTGAGATTTTACATAAGAGTTTCTTGCTGAAACTGGAGGAAGCATCGTGAAACAGGTGGAGGTACTTGTACTCCCTTGTGTTTGTACGGAATTGTTACAGCAATGTAGAAACGCAGAGGAATAGTCCTGCAAAGTACTAGAGCAAATGTAGGGAGGACCATTAGACTGGAAGCTTCAATGGTGGCAATGTTGCTGGAAGAAAAAATACTAGTTAATATTATTTTAACCTTTTTTTAAAAAATTCCTAATTTATTGCTACCCAAAAAATGCTAGTTACGTTATTCCCAAATGATTATCATAGGAAGTCCAATATTTTTATAAATTTCTTGTAAGAGAAAAAGCAAGGTGGACTTTAATGCCACTTAATGTGGAGATGAAAAAGCCTGTAATTACCTCTCTAGCTTCCAGTTGGAAAGGTGTATTTTGGTGCACACCCACTTGGGTGGGTTTTTTTTTAACTTTCTTTTAGAAGCTGTGATCTAAGTTTCACTGAAAGTTGATCATATTTATGATGTAGGATGTGACTCCAGCTTCAGATTCTAGAAAACCTTTTTTAGAATTCCAGAAGTTCAGAATTTACCTAGCAATTGTTAATTCCAAGATTACTGTCAGGTAAATATTTTCCTTATTTTGATAATTTCTGATAGAATTTTAATTTCTTCAGGTCTAATCTGTTTCATAATCCCATAAAATAAATTTTTAATCTGTTCTTTATTTGTGCACCTCTTGTTGTAATTTTAAGGTTTTTTGTAAAACTGGTATTGTAAAACTCGTGTATTAAGTATAGCAAATGTGTCTAAACTCTCTACTTTTGAATTTATGTGAGAGCTGTGTATATTTCTTCATATAGACGCATGGTACCAGGGCCACTGTGTGCAAATAAGAAACAGTTTTGATTATGGCAGCACTTTGAAACTTAAGGCGAGTTAAAGATACATGATGATTGTTCAGTTTTTCCTAGAATGAGGGGAAAGATGCAACAGTAACTGTGCAAGCTAAGTGACGTCCTGCTTTTTCATAGCTTTATTTTCCTTCCCTATGTCCCTCTCCAATAACTTTTGAAAGCCGTGTCCAATCAATACCAATCTGTAGGCATGAGCAGGCAGAAACTTGTTAGTGGTGTTGAAGATGGGAGGATACTGGTTTCCCTTGCACCTAATTAGAAAGCTAAGCAATTTCAGTCCTCTCCAAGTCAAGCTGCTGGCTAAGAAGCATGAATTTCTTCTAGCTAAACAACATTTCTATCTCCGTTTGATCACCAATCTAACAGTTTTGCATGTTCATATTGTGACGGTTGTTATCTTTATGTGGAAACATGGGAAAAACCCTACCTAGAGTTCAGGTGCTGGGAATGGTTATTCCAGGATGGTTGGAGTCGAAAGGGGTGCGTTTGCAGAATTGGGCCAAAAGAGGTTCATTGGAGGATGGCACATGTGCGGCTGCGAGAGAATGTGGTAGAGGAGCTTCCAGAGTGTGTTGCAGCCAAAAGAAACAACAAAGTGTGCAAGCCTCTAATTTTATGCTGACATTTAACAAAAAATAAACTGTATTCTGAATTACATCATTCATCTGCATTAAATGCTTTGGAAGCAAGTATAAAGCTTAGACAGGCAATAACAGCGTGCTGAAACAAAGTGTTGGTGTCAGAGTGATACAGAGGATTGATTTCAGCTGAAAGTGAGTTCCAGAGCTTACTCTTAGATTTCTCAAACCTTTTAAGTTGACTGTGTAACTTGTTCGCTGGCAATCAAGAGGTTATAAAAAGAGAGCCAGCTGATGTTGCAATCTAAGCGCTGGCCATAGAGTGGAAAGACTCCCCTTTGGCATGTTCACTAGTGCTATTTTTACCCATTCCAGTAAGATCTGCCCTTGTGATGTTAAATTACGGGACAGTACCTGGAATGATTTTGTTTTACAAAAGCACTGTATGCTCTGAAGAAAATTCTCAATAAAATTGTCAGGCAGATTGTGACTAAAATTTTCTTACGTTTGAACATATTTTTTCTTCTTTCACCACAAATAACGCTGTCACTCTAATTGTAAGAGGTTCTTTTCGCGTTTGTTTGCATATTTTATGTCTGTCAGAGGGTTTTTTTTAAATTTTGGGTTCCTTTGTATATTGATTTGTCTTTCTCAGTTTCTCGTGTGGAGACTTTAAATAGGCAATGTGATTTTTAAAGACAGGGAATTAATGGTGTAGCCCAGGAATAGGTGTAGTAGGAGGGTTTTGTCATAACTTCTAAAAAGCCTGGCTGATTTTGATTAAATTTTAAGTTGATGGCTCCTTCACACAATAGAAAATGAATTTAATTTTTTTTTTTCCTGGGAATAGATTTTCAGCATTGCCAGTGACAAAGTGCCGTATCTACCAAACTGATTGTAGTGAAAGGTGGAGGAAACAGCAAGAATGCCCTAACAGTCTAACACTGGGGTTCAGTTGTAGAAGTATCACATACAGGGTATCACATACGCAGACGTATGACAGCACTGAAATGTCTAACTTTTGTGATTATCTAATCTTAAATACAGTATTGTCCAGGTGTATTTTCTAAAACCGCCAGCATCTATTTCAAAAGTGACTTGACAACACTGAAACACAAACCTGTCATTTTAAAACTGTTCTTAAACTCTTGTCCTGGCTATTTGTGCAATTCGGTGTATATTTGTAGCAGAATTTTTAACGTTTCAGAAGCAGAGGTTTGACACAAGTGTGATCAGGGATGAACTCGTGCGAGGTCAGCGTTCCCCCTCCAGAACACCTGCTTCCCTTGCTCCTTCTCTGGCGCTGGGCAGTGCCTCAGGTGGAAATCCTGCGAGCAGGCAAACTTCCTCCAGTGCAGAGTCGTTTTCTTCTCCCTCAGCTTTGCCATTGTCTTAGGTGAACAATTCTACTGCTCAGGTTTCATTGAGTCTCACATCTGCAGTAACAGCTGGTATTTTTATCAACTCTTTTGCTTCTTAGACCCTCCTTGTTGCCAGTGCTGTTAGCAACTGTTCTTACTGATTTTTGGTTTTCATGTATCTCTTATCTGTCAAGAAAAATATGTGATTTTTACTCTCATACAGCTATTACTTTGTTTGCAGGTAGAAATATTGTACCTGGTTCTTCTTTAAGTCATCACACTTGTTGTATGCTATGCCTTCTCCTCTTGATTTGTATATGAGATTACTTTTTCTTCTGGCTGATTTTACAATAAAAATGCTTTCAGTTTGCAGTCTGTAAAACCTTTACCCCTCCCCATTAGTTTTCTCTGCTCTTTCTCATCTAATGTTTTCTGTCATACCGACTGGAT
This sequence comes from Dromas ardeola, assembly GCA_013398915.1. Lineage (NCBI taxonomy): Eukaryota > Metazoa > Chordata > Aves > Charadriiformes > Dromadidae > Dromas > Dromas ardeola. The sequence goes on along the minus strand of VYZM01011546.1, from coordinate 16,410 downwards.
TAATTTTCTCAAAGTTTGTCCCAGACTCTTTTCAGATCAGTTTTTAGCTCTTGTTTTCCTCAGGAACCGGTCTTTAAAAATCTCTTGACCTCTTAGCTAAATGTGAGGATCATAACTGTATCTTTGTTTTTATCAGTTTGCTAATTGTCAACCTAGCTACTTTTAAAAAACAAAATCCCACCACTTCCCCCTCACGCCCCCATGCTTATATTGGTTGCTGTGAGGATGTCTTTCTCTGGCCCTCTGCTTGTTCTTACGGTGTTTTTGATCTTCCCTGCTTTCCTCTGCTTCTGACCCCCACGTACCTTCTCATCACATCACTTCCCACACCTTATTCCTGAGTAATGTAATCTGTTAAAAAATAAACAAACAAAGCACCTCCTCCCCCTTGATTTGGTGTGGATTATTTCCTAAATATATCATTATTGCTGACTGGTTGTCTTCCATTATAACTAAAGTTCTCAACTTTTTCTCTGATGTGCGAAAGACAGAATTCCTTCCTTCTTTCTCCCCAGTCTCCCTGCCATTTTTTTCCATGATGGAAAACATATTCACAATATTTTCTATGTCACATTCCTAAATGTTTGCTGTAGAGAGGTACACAAGTTAGTAAGCAGGGTAAACGTGCAGTTCAGACTGTAAGTAGGTTTTAATTTTAAAATTACTAAGTGGCTCAAGGTGGAGATCCCAAAGCATTCTTCTGCTTTTCAGAATCATTGCAGCTTTTTTGGGTTTTGTTTGGCTTTTTTTTTTTTTCTACCTGCTCTATCCAGGAGAGAGAATACTTCTAACCAAATGTGAGCGAGCAATGCAAGACTTCTTGAATTTTTTTATGTGTACTTTCTTGTATTTTGTATAAAGAAAGAGGTGAGGAAGCTGGGACTGTTCAGCCTGGAGAAGAGAAAGCTGTGTGTGGGATCCTATCAATGTGTATAAAACCACCGATGGTAGGGAATGAAGACGACACCAGATTCTTCTCACAAGTGCCCAGTGACAGCACAAGAGGCAATGTGCACAAATTAAAACACATGAATCTCCACCTGAACATGAGAAAACCCTTTTTTTTGTGGTGGGGGTGGTGGCCAAACACTGGAGCAGGTCACACAGAAAGGCTGTGGAGCCTGTTTTTGTGGAGATGCTCAAAACCCAACTGATGTGGTGCTGGGCAGCCCTTGAGCGGGGGGGTTGAGCTAAATCATCTCAAGAGGTCCCTTTCAGCCTCAGGGACTCTCTGTGTTGCATCTTTGCCTTCTCGTATCATCTCTGCATAGGATTGTTTTAGGAATTGCTAATTAGGATGAGAACTGTGGGTAAGAAAGCATTTTACCATTTACTATCTAGTGAATATTTTTGTATATTTGACTCACGCTTCTTTCTTTAACTAATCTGAGCTTCCATTTTTTTAATCAAGACTTCTTCGGCTTCCCTAGGAATTCTTCCTCTTACAGCTAATGCTTATATGGAAGATACAGGTAGCCTTCAGAGGCTTAGCTTCATATTACTTTTGTTTGTTTGCTTTGGATCCAAGATTTGTCATAACATGTGTGAGTCAGCAAGGTGTTTCTACATACAAGTCAGAAACTGATGTCTGAGAAGAAAGTATTCAACTCATACCTAGTTTTTACTGTAGTGAATTTTTAGACGGAGAAGAATTTTGTGATGTTCTTGAATAAGAATGAGATGATGTTGAGCTGGGGTAGCGTTTGATTGTCATGCGGTCTGGCCTTACACAGTGCATCTCGTTACACTGAATTGTTACATCAAATAATGAAGGGCTAGAAGGCCCTGAAAACTCGTAACAGTAGAAGGATGATAAATTAACTCTACTTTTGATGTGGTTTACAAAATAATGTTTTGGTTATTAATTTGGTATGTGGTGCATGTGTATAAGTTTGTCTATTAAAATAGTAAATATCTTCTGTTTTTGTGTTACCTTCCACAGATGATGTACTTCATCCTTTTGTCATAGGACTTCATTTGCTTAAAGGAAAACGAAAGGTATAAATAACTTTCTCTGGTTATCTTTCCCATCCTCCTTACCCTGCCCCATTCTTGCTTCTGAGGCCCCTGAGTCTTTCCTGGGGGAAGGGAGGCTTACCACAATGAGCTCTGTGGTTGCATTCCTTCACTGCTACTAAAATTTGCCTTTTCTTTTTTGAAAAACTCCACAAAATTGATATGATACCTACAGTTGTTTCAGTGTTTGCTTTATCAGAAGTGTATGTTTAACTTAGGCTCTTACTTTAGTCAGTCTCCATGGATATTTACTTTGCAGGGCGAAAGCCCTTCCTCAGTTTAGAACTTTAGATCTTGATATTTGCTTGTCGTTGCCAAATAGCATTTGCCTTTCCACACAACTACACGTCTGTTGTGAATAATCCAGACCTAATGTAAATCATGTCTGTGATGCTGTTATACAACTGGGGGTCTTTTTTTTTTTTTTTTTTTTGTGTTTTTTTTTTTTTTTTTTTTTTTTTTTTTTTTTTTTTTTTTTTTTTTTGTTTTTTCCTCTCAA